>CAUYQG010238589.1:0-46924 GCA_963574415.1 Tarsius wallacei | reverse complement strand
TCGAGACCCTCCTGGGCAACTTGGCGAGACCTCATCTCTACAATAAATCAAAAAAATTAGCCAGGCGTGGTAGCGCGCGCCTGTAGTTCCAGCTACTTGGAAGGCTGAGGCGGAAGGATCGCCGGAGCCAGCAGGTCGAGGCTGCGGTGGCCGGGAGCGGCCACTGCACTCCAGTCTGGGCGACAGAGTGAGACTCCAACTCAAAAAAAAAAAAAAAAAGAAGTTTCTTTTAGCATCCTAGATTGTTATTTTGCTGTTGAATGAGTTGTGTAGACCTACTTGCTGTTTGTAGTATGACTACAGATTTCTGCTCTATAAGTATAGACTTTTGATAAATTCTATTTTGCCTTAAAAACTAAATATGTGGTTATATTTATAATTTATGCATTGTGTTCTTGGATAGAGTTTGGATGGGAGATAAATTTTCTTTGAGGACCTAATCATCTGTGTACAGTTTTCTACGTCTGATGTTTGGAAGGATTTTGCATACACTAACTTTGGGCTAGTATAGCTAAACTTTATTTCCCCTCCACATACATATTCTTGGAGCCGGGCATCACAGGACACATTCATGTTGTGAGATCACATCTGGCCCTGTACCTCTGTGTCACAATGACTGGTGAGTAGACACAGTGCATGGTAGGAGTATTCCTAGAATCCATTCCTAATCCAGGAAGGCTAATGTGTGTAGCTTAACTGCCACAGAAGAGACTGCAAACCACATTTTAAGAAAATCTCACTAAGTGTGAACTAAATGTGACGCAACTCAAATTCCCTTTAGCCAGCTCCCCTGAATACTTACTTTGACTAACACCTGAGGGTAGGTCAGAGTGGAAAGATAGAGTGGTCCTAACTGATTGTGGTTAAAGTATCTTACTTGTGCAAATATTGCAGAAACATACACTATGGACTGAATTATGTCACCTCAAAATTCATATGTCGAAGCCCTAATTCTTAATTAGGGGACTGCTTTTGGAGTCAGGGCCTTCAAAGTAGTGATTAAATTAAATGGAGGCTGTTAGGATGGGACTCTGATCCATTATGACTGATGTCCTTATAAGAAAAGGGAGTGACATCAGAGATGTGCGTGCACAAAGGAAGGGCCATGTGAGAACATAACGACAAGGCAGCCATCTGCAAGCTGAAGAGAAAGGCCTCAAGATCAGCTCTCTGAAGTTTAAATTCAGAGAGATTAAGAGGGTTGTCCAGAGTCCTACTTAGGGCTCAAACCAAGGTCTTTTGACTCTAAGTTGAATTTTGTTGGTTTATTTGTTTGTTTCACAAGACTACCCTATCTTTCAGTGAATGGAATTGGAAATAGTGGGTCTGTGGAATTTACATTTTCTCTCTAAACAAAAATTTAAGCTTCATATAGCTTATTTCTCAACAGACAATACATACCAAGCTTCAGTGGTTAAAACCTTAATGCTTTTTATCAGACAGAAGCAAATAAGGAAAGAGTCATCTCCAGACAGTAGGATGCTGGAATTTTGGGGGCATTTACGAGGGTAGAAAATCGCACACTCCTTTTATAATTATACTTCTGTTCTCATGCATCTCTCATTTGATCCTCTCGACCATTCTGTGGACAGAAACTCCAATGTGCAGGAATGTTCCTGAAATTTCTGATCTCAGACCTCCAGCTACCAGGACTGTGAGAAATAGAACAACATTTGGAAATATGAACACGTTGCTTGGGCCCTCCGCAGGGTATTTGAAGGGGCATATGCAAGTGAAGGGTCCTGACGTTTCTTTTTCATTAGCTTTATGATAAGTGCACCACTTTATCTGGTGCCTAGAGCAGTGCCTGGGACTGTAAAAATGTCTGGACAATGAATGAAGGAAGATGCAATGGCCTCAGTGTCTAAACAGGCCTTTGAAAGCATCCTTCAGGGATTACGTGTGGGCGTGGTGATGTCAGAGAAGCTTTTCCAACTGCCTCTGGTAGAGAAGAGGAAGCAGGGACAGTTGAAGCCGGGAAACAGCATGAGATGAAGCCTGAGTACAGGGCAGGCCTGAAGAGCCATGAATTTGTGGCAGAGGCCAGATTACACAGGAATTTGTCGTTTAGTCTAGTGCGCTTTCCGCCACCTCACAGCAGCAGCTCACTTGCTTTGAAACTGGCATTCCTTCTGCTCTTTAACCCTTAGAAATTTCTGAGAGAAGATAGCTTTTTTTTCCTTTTTTTTAGCAGATTGTGTTTTCCAAAGTGGCCCTACAAGATCTCTCATCCTGTATGCTCTTTTTGTAGTATGATGTTGCCATTTTGCCTATCCAGGGCTCAGGTGAGAGGGTGAGGAGATAATTGGTTCCCAGAATGTTTTTACATAACCATGCTGAACATGCCAAAAAAATCTCTTTCACAGACAGGGTCATGCTAACGAATGTGCAATTTTGGGGGTCATGTTTTAGACGTTTTCTTTTCTTTGGCCTTTATGGCATTTCTATCTTCACACACGTGCAGTCAGATTCAGGCAAGGCCAACTTTGCTTTTACTTACTCAAAAATATTGAGTGTTCACTATTCGTCAGGCACTGTGCTAGGCATAGGTGGTATACCCATGAACAAACCCAGCAAGCTCTGCTCTAATAGAGCTTACACAACAGTGGGGGGAGATAAGAGCACACACACACACACACACATACATACACACGATCATGTTTAATAGTGGTGACTGTTACAAAGAAAAATAAATTAAATTAGGGTAAGAATGTAGAATGTGACCGGGTGGTTCTTTTTAATAAGATGATCTCAAATGACCTCTATGAAGAGGAGACATCTGAGCAGAGAATTGAGTCTGTTAGGGGGCTGTGATGGTTTGAATGTTTGTGTCCCTCCAAAGTTTGTGTTGAAAACTTAATTGTCAGTGGAGCAGTATTAAGAGGCGGGGTCTTTAGGTGACTTGGCCGTGAGGATTCTGCCCTCATGGGTAGAATTAGTGCCTTATAAGAGGGTTAGAAGGAACTGACTAGGTCCCTTTTTTCCCTACAGTCTCTTTTGCCCTGTGAGGACACAGTGGAGGAAGTGACGTTCAAGATGCCACCTTGGAAGCAGAGACCAGGCCCTCACCAGACACAACTTGCTGACACCTTGATCTTGGACTTTCCAGCCTCCAGAACTGTGAACAATACATTGATGCTGCTTATAAACTGCCTACTTAAAGGTATTTTGTTATAGCAGCATGAATAAACTAAGACAGAGGAAGCTAAGAAAATATTTAGAGGAATAGAATTCCAGGCAGAGACAACAAATGCAAAGGTCTGAAAGGAATGGCATGCATTTTTACCTTCTCCAGGGAACTATCACCGTAAACATTTGGGAAGAGAGATGCTATAAGGATGAAATCTAGGTCCGGTTGCCATGTAGCTGTTACTATTTGCCAGCTGAGACCTCTTTAGAATCCCAAAGGAAGATACAGGGCTGACTACCCTGGGACAGATATTTACAAATGGGTCCTGAGCTGGGCATTTTCATCATTTGACTCATTTTCACCTCAGGACCATTGCTGCAAGGACTTACTTCTCTTCTGTGGAGTTATTTGGAACACAGTGGCCAGTTTTTGTCTCTAAATAGGTCACCGAGTTTTCCCAACTCTGTTGGAAGCTCAGTCCGATTATCTAGAATCTTACCTTTTTTGCAATATTACCTTTTACTTGAAAATAAAACGCTTTGTTTTTATGGATTAATGTCCCTGGCAGAAGACAGTCTCTTCTGTGTTTAATTACATGTTTAGCGCATGTGTTTGCTGAGATGTCTGCTGGGAGACAGTCTGAGCATTCTAGAAAGAATGTGGGCTCTCTGAAGTCAACTCATCCACTACTTAATAGCCGTATGGTCTCAGGCAAGTGATGCCTTTCTGGATCTCAGCTTACCTATCTGTTAAACAGCTATGGGTCTTTACTTCCACTTGGCAAATCCTGAACAACTTCCAATCCTAAACAATCCTCAAAACTTAACAATTAAATGTTAAGTAACCTTAATTTGCCTGGGCGATAGGGTAAGAGACATTCAAACACACAGTGAGCTTACTCTTTATATATAGATGGAGTGTTTGTCTCACCCTGCTGGTACACATGCCAGTTTTGATGATCATTCACTCTGTTTTCTTGTTAGCGGTCAGACACTGGTTGTTGGCTCCTGAAAGGGTTGTCAATCTTATTATTGGATATAGAGACTGGGAGAAGAAAAAGTGTCCATTCTAACAAATGACTCTCAAACACTGACCACTAAGGGATATGAGTGGATCAAAGGCACTTGGAAGCGTAGAGACCTGGCCTGGAGAGCACTGTTTGATTTTCTAAAGTGTGGGGTCCAGGACTTATGTGATGAGGGTTTCAGTAAATAATCGTGGATAGTTCCTGGAAACAGCAATGTGTTATCAGGGAGATAGCAAATAATAAGCAAGACCTACAGACCTGTAGGGATGGCATTTAAAATATTTTCACATCCAATATTTCTTTTTTTTTGAGTGGGAGTCTCACTCTGTCGCCCAGGCTGGAGTGAAGTGGCACACTCACGGCCACCGTTGCCTTGACCTACTGGGCTTAGGCGATCCTTCTGCCTCTGCTTTCAAGTAGCAGGAACTACAGATGCACGCCACCACGTCCAGCTAGTTTTTGTGACTTATTGTAGAGATGAGGTCTCACCAAGTTGCTCAGGCTGGTCTCGAACCCGCGGGCTCAGGCAATCCTCTCGCCTTGGCCTCCCAAAGTGCTGGGATTACAGGCTGAGTCACCGTGCCCGGCCTCAATATTTCAATTAGTCTTCCTAAAAACTTTGTGAGGAAAGGACAGGTATTATTCTTTTCATTCAGTTGCCATTTATCAAACACCTATGGTGTCTTAAGCAGGAATAGCCTCTTTCTCAGATATACGCTATCTCATTTAATTCTCAAGACTACCTTGAAAAGAGTTCTTCAGAGTTCCCATTTTCCACCTGAGGCGGTTGCAGGACACTGTAGTACTTACTCAGGATCTCTAGATTAGGAAGCATCAAGGCAGGGCTATTGTCCAGTAAGAACACACCAATGTGGCTATGCTTTTTTTTTTTTTTGAGTCGGAGTCTCACTCCGTCGCTCAGACTGGAGTGCAGTGGCCACTCCCGGCCACTGCAGCCTCAGCTTGCTGGGCTCCGGTGATCCTTCCGCCTCAGCCTTCCGAGTAGCTGGACTACAGGCGCACGCTACCACGCCTGGCTGATTTTTGATTTATTGTAGAGATGAGGTCTCGCCAAGTTGCCCAGGCGGGTCTCGAACCCGCGGGCTCAGGCAATCCACTCACGTCAGCCTCCCAAAGGCGCGGGATCACAAGCTGAGCCACCGAGCCCGGCTGTTTGCTTGTTTTCTATCTGCACCTCCGAAAACTCGTGCCCATTGCCATCCAGCTCAGCTTTACTCCCCTCCCCCACCCAGGGCAACCATACTTCTGTGCCCTCCTTTTCGTGAGCCACTGGAAATATTTATTTTAAGTGTAAACATGCCTTTACATCTTGGAGACCTCTTTTGCCTTTCCTTAGTTATTCTTCAGGCTCTATTCATCACTGACCTCCCTTGAGAAATTTCTCCAGCTAAGGGTACTGCTCTCTCACTCAGCTGTATAAATAGGGCCAGAGAGGATTCGGAGTTTCTGTTTGCACTGAGACTTCTGCTCCCTTAATTTTCTGGAAAATATGAATGCATTGTTCAATATTCACTTTACCTCTCTATAATATATTTTGAGTTACCAATCCTCCTAGATTTAATTGGCAACTCAGTCTCTACATTTTATGGTCCCTGAACATATGTCTATGAGAGAAACTGCAACGGACTTTGTGTACACGTTTCTCTTCCTGTTGCATATGAGAGTATTTAGGACATTCAGCGAATGAGATTCAAGACACAGAATGGGACAGGATATTTGCAATGTATGTAATGATTAAAGTACTCGTATATAGTCTGGAGTCCTATTTAAAAAAAAAAACCTACAGATCAATGAGAACAAAAAGATAACCCAGTAGAAAAAATAAGCATGTGATTTGAACATGTACTACTAATATAAAAAAATATTTAAAATGGTTCTAAATTCCATTAATAATCTAGGAAATGTTAAAGCCACAATTAGATAGCAGTATCTACTCATAAGAATGGCTAAATTTCTAAAAAATGACGATATCAGTTCTTGACAAAAATCTGAAGCTATAAGAATTCTTATGCTCTGAGGAGGAGTGTAATTGACTCAAGCATGCTGTAAAGCAGATAGACAGTATTTATTATGTTTGAAGACAGGCATGCCGACTGACCCAACAATTCCATTCTTGGTTATATACTTAATTGAAATGCACGTCCATTTGCAGCAGGGCATACATAAAATAATATTTCTAGTAATAATATGTATAACAACCAAAGCTAGGAATAACCCATACATTTATCAATACTAGAATAGATATATATGTCCTTAAAATATTATGGTATACTATTCAGCAGTGAAAATAAATAAATTTCAGATAGACATAACAGTGGAAGATGATTTTCACAAGCAAAGTCAAAAGTAGCCAAGCAGATAAACTGATTCTATAATATTCTATTATATAAAGTTCAGACCAAGACCAAGTTTAATTACTTCTATGTAAAGTGGAAACAAAAACAAACAAACAAACAAAAACCAATCACAACTAAACTAAAAGGCTTAGGGGAATGTACCGTGAAATGGAAATGGTAAATATGTAAGTAATAATAATTTTTAAAAATTATTAAAAGTTAAAATGATTATCTTTAAACGGGAGAAGAGATTTGTGGTTGGGAGTTGACATAGCAGGACATGTGAAGGCTTGCAGGATGAGGAGTGGCCATCTGAAAGTGTTAACCATATGATGGGGACCCCAAAAAATTATCTTTTGGAGAACGGGCCCCTTGTAGTACATTTGGAATTTGTCCCTCCAGATCAAACGGTCAAGCAGAGTTTTCATCTAGAAGTTTCGAGAAGGCTGCCTCATGATTTGCGAAAGAAACATCCCAAGTTGTGGCAACCAGGTGACTATTAATAGTTCTTTCACCATGACAATACACCTGCCCACACTGCACTGAGTGGTCAGCAGTTTTTGACTAAAAACAACATGACTCTCCCTACTCACCCTATCTTTCCCCAAGTGGCTATGAAAAAAGTCCTCAAAGGGTAATGTTTTTCCAATGTGGAAGAGGTGAAATAAATATGGCAGAAGCACTAGAAGGCATCAAAATTGACGAGTTCAAAACTGTTTTGAGCAGTGGAAAAAGCACCTCAATCAGTGTATTGCATCAAACAAACAGTACTTTGAAGGTGATTGAAGTTTAAACATGTAAGAATAAATACACACATTTTTATAAATAAATTCTGGGTTTTTGGTCCTCCCTTATAGTCTATCCATTTCTTGACATGTGTGGTGGTTACACAGGTGCTTGTTTTATAAGGTGTATAATTTTATTCCATTTTCTTTATATGTAGCATATTTTATACTTTAAAAACATTATACAACGATAAAAAAAGACAGAGGTTAGCTATTAGAATTGTAGGGTGGCAGGAGACCTGAGAGAGATGAGGCAGGTCAATGATTTGTGGGCTGGTTTTTTTGCCCTATTTTGGGGTGAAAGGAAATGGTAACACATTAGACCAGATGTTAGTGCATTTTCTTTTTTCATGAGATCATAATGTGGAAGGTAATCAAGGGCAGCATGAAAGTACAAAACTTTCAGACTTCAACAACCTGTGACTAACAAAAGTAGGCTAATAAAATACAAAGAACACAAAGTGTGTGGGATCACCAATTCCCAAACTAACAGAAAATACAGCCTTTTTCTGAACTTTCCTTACCCAGATAATCCTGAGAATCTGCAGTGTTGGTAACATTTAACCATGAACTTGTTCTTCTTGCCATACATCTGTTTCCATGTGCTGGGTAGTGGTGACCCCAGTGTACCCCTCTAAGGCAGATACTCCAGAAGCTGCTGGTGCGGAGGTCACTTACTGTCCCTGGTGTAGTTCCAGTGCCATTAAAGTCTGACAGGTCTACAGATAAAGGTGGATGACCAAGTCCCCTTCTGCTGCTAACTTGAGTGCATTGCCAGAGGGCACCTCTTCCCTAAGAACAGAGCTCTGCCACTCTCCCTAAAACACTATCAGTGTGTGAAGGAGGGTATTCTTTTCCACAGTGACATGTTAGAAAGAAATGAGTAACAGCCAAAACCACTGGGAGCCAAATGTGATAATACACAAAGTGAGTCACTTTCCTCAAGTGAGCCCTTGGTACCAGGAAGAATTCTACCATTAGCCACAGTCTGCTGTGACTACCTCAGCCTTCCCCTCCAGCAGTCAGGCGCTAGGTTCAGAGCATCAGCTCAGATCACACATTTCATTATGTGTGTGCCCTATAGAATTGCTTCCCCCATCCTCTTTTTATTTTACTTCCCTCCATCAAGTTCCCCACCTCCCATCCTCTCTCCTTCCCTCTCTCCTGTTCACCTTCCCTTCATCTACAAATATTTATATGCCAGGGACTGTGCTAGGCAATGTAGAACAAACACAGTAGTGAAAAAATTCAGCATGTTCCTTCTTTCATGGAGGTTAAAATTTCCTGCCTTCTGTTCTTATTCGTGGTTATCTAAAAACCTCGGAAAAGTTTAAATAGCTATCTCACAAAAAATGGAATACAGTCCCAACTTATTTTCTCCCAGAAGGTTTTTAATCTACTATTAACTCATCACTCAAAGAAAAAAAGCACAGTGGGCAAGGAAGACCGACCCACCATCCAAAGACTGTAAGTCTTTCTAACAAAAGTCACCAATCTCCATGCTCCTGCTTGGGCAAAATAACCTATATTATATGCAACCTACATTTTATGTGTAACATATTTAAACACCCGATTGAATATTTTTGAAAAAAAGAGCATTGGATTTTGTTTTATTACTACAATGGATGCTTGACGTTTAGTAAGGCCTATATATGAACAATTAGAGAGAGGCAGGAAGGGGAGAAAGAGACACCTAGCAGAAAGGACAAGGAAGAGATTAAGGGAAAAGGAGAAGGCTCACTGGGTCTGAAATACTCTCACACTTTATAATGTGAGTTGACAAATGTGATTACCTTATCTCTGCCCTTTGAAAGACTAACGAATTGTTTAGCAAGAGTTTCAGCTCTTTGATTTCTCTCTGCTTAAAACATTAAGGCTTCACTGGGAATGAGTTAGCCACAGCACCACAAGTAGGGAAGAAAATGAGACAAGGCAGCAGCACACACCAGGTTAATCGAAGACTGGTTTGATTTAGGCTAGGAATTGCCTGGGTGTTTTTCAGTCCCATAATAACCCAGTTGTGATAGGTTGGCGAGTAGAAAAATATTGTTGATTTACCCAATGTAGAGACTAAGTTTCTCAGTTGGGTAGGGTTTCCTGCCTTTCCTCCATTGTTCCTTTCACCCCGTGGTCTGTTTCTTCAGAGCAGTGATCACACACTTTTACAGTGAAGAGTCATGTAATAAAAATATGTTGGCTGGGTGTGTTGGCTCTTATCTGTAATGCTAGCATTTTGGGAGGCCAAGGGGGGAGAATCACTTGAGGTTAGGAGTTAGAGACCAGCCTGGGCAACCTAGTGAGACCTCGTCTCTACAAAAGTAAAAAAAACTAGCTGGATGTGGAGGTGCATGCCTGTAGTTCCAGCTACTTGGGAGGTTGAGGCAGAAGGATCGTCCAAAACCAAGATATTGAAGCAGTTGTGAGCTGTGATTGTGCCACTGCACTTCAGCCTGGGTGACAGAGTAAAACCTGGACTCAAAAAATAAATAAATAATAAAATACGTTAAGCTATGCAAGTTAGATAATTTTAGAAGCAGCTGTTCCACTTTCTTGTAGCCCCAAAGCAGCATACACAATAGGTAAACAAGTGGGCAAGGCTGAATTGCTATAAAACGTTATTGCTAAGACAGTGACAGGCAAAAACAGTGCAGATCATGCTTTGTTGACACCTGTCCTAGTGAATAAGAATATAGACTTCACATAGGACAGGCTTGAGTTCAATGAAAATTGTCATCCGTGAGATGTGTAACCTTTTTCAAGGCACTTAAACCTCTCTAAGCAGTGTTTTTTCATCTGCAAATTAGGGATAATAATGCCTGCATTACAGAAGCATGAAAATTAAATCAAATCACTTATGAAAATCACCCAACACAGTGCCCAATACATATTATATCTTCAGTAGAGGGCAGCTATCATTGTCAGTTTCTCTCTCTCCATTCATTCATTTATTCAGTCATTCAATAGACACTTAGTGAGTGCCTGTTGTGTATAGGGCATATGGTAGTGTAGGGACACTACAATACACAATGCATACCCCTGATCTAAGGGACCACATAGTATAGGAGGGAAAATAAACATATACAGGCATCTATGGGGTAAGGAATCAGTGCTAAGAAAGATAGCATAATTAAAAAATGTTTTGGGAACTAATAAAAGTATTCATGTATTTGATTTAGTTTTGAAGCTTCCCTGCTTTTAATGATGTTCTTTATATTTAGAGTAGTTGCTAATTTATTCCTATACGTTGAGTTTGAGATAGCTTATAAAATCCAAGTAAGACACACTCATAAAGGAGGGGGATTACCTGGGATAATTAACCAGAAATAAAAATACATTTAATAAAACAGGAAAGAAAAAATAATCTTCAAAATTTTTTTAAAATGGATTTTTGTTTTTGTGAAGTACTTGCCTGGATACATAATTATTTTTGATTAAAAATGTGGATTTGAAGGAGAAAGCCACTGAAGCTAGAGTGCCCTTGAAGTTGCCAACTGAAAAGGATCCTTCCTATATCTGCCTCTAAAAATATTTATCTAGCAATTGAAAATAAATACACTTCAGCGTGACACCTGGAAGTCTGTATACTTGGGAATGAGACAAGGTCCCTGCTCTGTTACTGGTGATTGATTGAGTTTGGAGGAAAATTCTCAAATCTCCAAATCTTTGAGTTTCAGCCTAGCTTTTCTTTTCTCTGATAGGGAATAGGAGAGGGGGTGAAACGCATACACAGTATTTTTGGCTAGTTTGCAATGTTAAAGTGTCATTGCCAGGATATACCTTAGGTTTACCTTAGGTTCCCATGATGGGACAAGTGTGGCAGCTCTCAGGGGGTTATGGACAGGACCAGAGCTGGTGAGGAAGGACACTGCTGCTGCCACAGAGTGGTAAAGAACAACTTTTGTTAAAGAATGAGGTACATTTTAGGGAGCCTGAAATAATAGGGAAGAATTGGAGGGGAGTAGCTATTCTGCATAAATTTATAGGGCAAGACTAAGAAAGCAAAAGGCGAGGCTTAATAAATTAAGGATTGAGGAGTCAAAAAACTTGCTGCCTAGCCATTAATTTTCTCTACCTGCTCACTGTTCCTTCAAATATTTCTTTTTTTAAAAAAGATGTAGGTACAATTCAGTATCAGGTACATAAATGGTCATCATGCATGCAGGTAAAGTTTGGACCCCCCCTTTGGTCCCCACTTTGCCTGGTTTGAGATCAGGTACCCTTATTGATGTTATATGCCCCACTTCTCCTTCCTCTGGCAGTTTCCCACTACTGCCAATCCCTTTCTTATAGTATTATGATAAATGTTCAGGGTCTGCTTATTTATAAGTTCCCGAATCACTTCTCCTTAAACTCTTAACACAATTTTTTTTTCTTATTGTAAGCAACCATACAGTGGTAAGAGGTGAAAGATGGTAGTGTCACTCAGGTGAAAACACACATGTGAGTGAGTGGGAATTAACAAGGGAAAATTGACAACATAAAGAGAAACCAAACAAACTGTTCAGATTCTTCTGATAAACACTGAAGGCTTTGCTTATTTACTACCAATGATATGTGGGTATCACCAAAAAGTTGGAGGTAACACATATTTCTGGGCACAAAATAGTTATCCATGCATCCTCCTAAGCAAAGCACACTGCTAATAATGTTAGTCAGCAGTGCACCAGAGCAGATAAACAATGATAAAAGGAACATATTAGTGATAAATAGTTTACTTACAGGAGTTATTAAATCTAAAAATCTCCTTCCTTATTTTGCATTATTAAATAGTTTGTATCATATGGTACTGTGAAACAAGACCTAACTGAAGGAAATAATTGGAAAAATAGACACACATTTAATGTACATATATATTCTATATGTCCTCCACTCTACTATTATCTATTGCAAAATAAACTTAATTTAATATTAGTTTATCTGGTACATAAAAAGACTAAAGTATGGACTTCTCAGCAACTTGGATGGATTTGGAGTCGATCACACTCAGTGATCTATCACAGAAATAAAGTACTGAGTACCATATGTTCTTATTCATAAGTGGGTCCTGAACGTTTATCATAATACTTCAAGAAAGGGGTTGGCAGTAGCAGGGCACTGCAGGGGGAAGGGGCACATGACAGCAATAAGGGTGCCTGTTGCTAATCCAGACAAAGTGAGGGCCAATGGGAGGCCCAAACTTCATCTGTACGTTGACCACTTATATACATAGTCCTGAATTGTACCCACTTCTTTAAAATAAAATCAAAGAAAATAAAATAAAATAATAATAATGGCATTCAAGCAAGTTCTGGTTATTTGGAAAGTTCAACATGTGATAATAAATGCTTCTTGATTGAAGAAATGTGGGTTTTACATATCTCAACTGTATTGCAGGATGAGCAGGCTGGCCAGGCAGACTAGGTGAGCTTATAGTATCATCTATTATTGACAGTCTTCGGTCAACGAGAGTAGCAGTTTTCTACTCACAATCTCACTGCCATAGCACCATAAATAACCACCAGTTGGGAGCCTGCCATAGTAGGGAATATGCCACTCATACCTTAAGAAACTTTAGTTCCAGTTCCAATTGTGTTTCTCATTCCCTGTACAATGTGGGGTGAACCTACTGTTCATTAATTTTCATCTATAATGAGACCCTCTGAGAGAAATAGCCCTTGAATGTGCAGATTGGGTACCATCACCCTATTTTATGTTCCTTCAGCCATCTTGTACTTCTCATGTAGAGCAATTATTACCACTATAATTTAATTATTTGTTAATTATAGCCAAGTAATGCAAGTCCTATTCACCACTGTATTTTCCACTTCTACCTTGCTGCCTGGTATATGGTTGATGCTCCAATTATATCTGTTGAGTAAATAAAGTTGTTTCACTCTCTAGACATTCGTATTTCTATCAGTGAGATGAGAGCATTATACTAAAAGATCTCTAGAGTCCTTCTTGCCCTAAAATTCTGTATTAATTTTCTTTTAATGTATCCTCATTTGAAATTGTATGTCAGAGGAAATCCTAGCTTTTAGTCATGGGTTGTTTTTCCATGCATCCAAAAACAATAGTAGGTAAAATATCCATTTGGGAAAGATTTCCTGCAAAATGTATATTTTATGTGATAATTTCTGAAGTATAAAAATGAACTATTGAATTAATACAAAAAATCTGCTAGCAGAGCATTCTCCATTGGACTATAAGCCCCTTGAGGGGAGAGACTGGGCTTACTCATCTTTTATGTTCTGGTTCTAGCACAGACTCTGGTTGATCGCACACAAAATCTCTGCTAAATTGGTAAGGGTGGTTAGGTGGATAAAAATGGTAGCAAAACAGGTAGAAACTCACAGTGTATTAGAGTGCTTTGTTGGCAGAAACCTCAGAAATTTAAAGGAAAAACAAAAATAGATAAAGGCACTCAAGTGGGAAGTTCTAATTTCATATCAATGACTTATAAAAGTTTCAGACAAGGACATTTCTGAATTTAAAAGTTTTCAAATAATTAATTGGAATAATTTTTTATTATCTAATTTTAAAACAAAGAAGGAGACCCAGTGCATGATGTCCCCCCACAACCTGTGCCGGTCCACACTGTTGGTCACTTTTGGAAAACTCACTCTCCTTGAAAATGGAAGCAACAAGCACACTGAAATTGCACGAAGTCCTCCAGGCAGCTGAGTACCTCTTAATGGAAAATCGTTTACAAAATAAATTTTTTTTTTGAGAGAGTACTTCTAAGAAGTGCTCTTAGTTTATCAGAAAAAGGAGAGCTGCTGCCTTAGAAGTGCTTTAAGAAGCTTGGATAAAGATATTTCCCTTTAAAAATCTACTTTATTGTCATTTTTTTCACTCCTTGGTTAAATAATCTTTCAGAAAACACATTTTTTTTTCTCCCAGCTTCATGCAAATAATACTCAGTAGCTCTTTATGGATGAAAAACTTGAGCTATTCAATGGTTGGAACATGACCAAAGACACTTCGAAATCAGATGACTCCATGGTATTCTTTGATCATTTTATTTGAATTAAGAACACTGGTCTAGACCTATTTACCAACTATTAAACATATAACATGCATGTCCTGAATATAAAAAAACCCAAAATATAAAGAGAGGTATCTTTTTATAGATCTATAAATCCTAACTCCCAGGAATGGTTTACAAAGAGAAATGATCAACTTTCAGTACTAAATATAAAATGTTAATGTTGCTAGTGTTTGGGCTGCATCAATGTTGTTGCTTCAAATCAAACATAACCACTAATATCTTGACCTATGTACTTCTCAAAGACCCTACTTCCTAAGACCCTCACATTTAGGATTAGGATTTTAACCTAGCAGTTTCTGGGGGACACAAACATTCTTCAGTTCATAACAGGTTATTTGAGGCCTGAAGTGATTGGCCTGGAAGTTCCTTTCTCTTCCTCAATTCATCCCCTGAAGGGATCAATATCTTGGCCCATATCACCCCCTCAAATTTGTATCTATAGAAACTCTCACTACGCTTTGAGTATAGGTATGACACATCTGCACACTTTAACTCTCTGTCTAGAAATGTGACCAGAATTCTGATTCCTTTTTTTTTGTCATCCAGGTTTTGTCCTTAGGTATGTGCCATTAGTTACAAACCTAATGGCAATTGCTAATGGCTTACATTTATGTAATTCGGCTAGATGATCAACAGCCATTCTTGTTGCCATGGTAGCTTGCTGAAAACAAATGTTCCCTTGTGTCAGGGGGACTATATGACCTTCTTGGGCTGGCCAATTGCACTTTTTTCCTTTTTTATACTTGTTTCATTAAATTATAGTTATTATTTATTTTTATATTGTGTGTTCTTGAAGGCCAGGACCTACATCTCATTATTTCTCCGGTACATACTATACGATAGGTATCCTAGCAATCTAAGTTTGACCTATTCAACAGTCTGACTGAGCATGATAACTAATGTGAAGCTGGCGCCATTGAGCTGCTTTGAGTATAGGTACAAATTTAGTGAGCGTTTCTATAGATACAAATTTGAGGGGGTGAGTACCCACTGCAGGAAGACAATGTACCTCCTCATTTATGGGAGAAAGAATCCCAAATAGATCACAGAAAATGTTATCACCTGCATTTAAGGATTATGACTAGAGAGAAACACACTGCCTTTTATATTCCTCAGTTGTTATGACATAGACAGCTATAAATCTATTCTGTTGCTATTTGGGGATTATTAAATCTTGGTAAGCAGTACAGTAGACCTGGAGTATGGATTTTGTTAAGTCTGCAGCATGAGTAGGGGAAGGAAATAAATGGTAAGAGGCCAGCAGGTTGAGAGATGGAATAAGAATCGGAAGAGATTGAATTGTAGTGTTTGAGTTAGGTAGAAATGATGTTCAACCAGAGTGCAGTTTATATTGCATTGAATCAGTTAATAGAATTGAGGAAAGGTCTATATTAATACATTTAAGTTCTCGAGGCACTGTGCAGTATCAGTGAAGGCTAATAGAATGCCAACTAAGATTAGGGGAAATATTAATAATATGTAATACTTCTCCAGTGCATCTCGTAAAACCAAAGACTCTGAGTTGGAAAGTGTCTTAGAGGTCATATAGTCTACTCCTCCCACTAATGTCTCCTTAAACTTTTATGTTCAAGACATGCTTCTGGATGTTAGAATTTGGAGCAGTTCATTTGGAGGGATTAAAATACTCAGCATAACAGCTGAAAAGTTAGCAGTTATTATTATTAGCATCTCCCATGACAAATTTGACAAGCTTGAGCTTACTCTTTAAAAGGAATAATATAACTCTATCTCTATCTTTGTCTCTATCTCTATCTATCAGATATATGTATCAACCCGCACTGTGCACCTAGCAGTTCACTGAGGTCCCACACACCTCTCTAGAAAGACAATGGGAGGATGGCGATCCAGGTGATCTCTGGTTGTTGAACCTGTCCTTGTACATTTCCCTTTTCCCCAGTAAAGCCTATTCCTTTTGTGATGTCATAGAATTTGTCCCAAGTCTATCTTAAGGGGACTCACCTTTCAAGACACCTCTATATTCCTGTAAGCCCATTAGTTCCCATTTGATATCTTTTCCCTAAATTGTCCAAGTATGTTGGGGATATACTCTGTCCACCCGGGGTGTGGTTTCTGCTTCCAAAAACAGGTGAAGAGGGAAGAAAAAGTTCTCCTGGCCACATGGTGCTCTTGCATCCTGTCCTCCACCGTGGTGATGCTCTTGCTGGTCTGGATACTGTGGCACCACCATGGACCCTTGGCTCACACAAACATGCTCCGATGTTGTGCCACAAAGTCCCCCCATGGCATCTTGCATCCAGAGCACCTTTTAGCTTAGGCAGAAACTGTGCACCATGGCTTTGCTCTTAGATCTCTGTGTTGGGCTGGTGCAGCAACCTACATCTTCCTTTTTCGTTTTTATTGAGTGAAGTTGTTCTTCTCTTCCACCATCTCTCTAACTTTGAATCTTGGGGCTGAGTTGTCAGGTTCTTACTCTCTTCTCCTACAGAAGCTTCAGCTTTGCATTAGAGTGGTTTTAAGGAGTTGTGCTTTGATTAATTACAAAATAAATAATTTTTTGTTTTGATTCTTTCTAGACAATAGGTAACTTTTCTTTCTAAAATTGCAAAGGGAGATCACACAAGCAAAAAAAAAAAATTACTTCAAGGTGTATTCCTGGAAGCTGGAAAAAGTTTGAAGAATATTTTTCAATGGCACCCCAATTAAGCTCTACCTTCCTAGGCTTCCTATTACTTTCATGTACAACCATTCAACCTGAAGACAACTACCATACAACCATTCAAATAACATCTTTCCAAGATGAAGATTTGCACTTATTAGTATCTCTGTGCCTCAGTTTACTTATTTATAATGTTAGGATAATAATAATAGTATGTACATCTCAGGTTATTGTGATAATTGAAGGAAGGTATATATGTAAAGTGCCTAGAACAGTGCCTGACACACAGTAAGTGCTATTTTTGTGTAAGCTATTATTATTATCATCATTATTGTTGTTGCACTTATTATTATTGTTTCTTTGATTATTTACTTTTTTGAGTTGAAGTCTTACTCTGTTGCCCAGGCTGGAGTGCAGTGGTATGCTCACAGCCACCGCAGCCTCGACCTGCTGGATTCAGGCTATCCTTCTGCCTCAGCCTTCCAAGTAACTGGAACTACAGGTGCACGTCACCATGCCTGGTTAATATTTTGATTTGTTGTAGAGACAAGGTCTTGCCAAGTTGCCTGAGCTGGTGTCGAACTGCTGGGCTAAGGCAATCCTCTCACCTCCGCCTTCCAAAGTGCTGGGATTACAGGTGTGAGCCACCACATCCAGACTTGCCCTTACTATTATTACCATTAGGTCAAAATCCTTTCTCCAAACTCTTGAGTCCAGATGCATTTTGAAATTCCTATTATTGGATTCTTATTTAAAAGACAATATGGAGATACACTGGTGGTATTATGTCATATCCCCAGTGAGGAGTAAGGCAGAGTTCCATAATCGAATACATTAATATATATTCAGATAACCATATGAATATGTATAAAAGTTGAAATAGATAAAGATTCTAGATATTGACTATTTCAGGTCAGGGTTTTGCAAAAATTGAGTTAAACATCTTTTGGTTTTCAAAATCTTTTGACTTCAGAACTGTAAGTAAGGTATTACAGATCTGTCTCTGTTTGTGTTTTTATTTTTAATTTAAAAAACTGTTAGAATTTATTCTCCCAATTATTGTCTGTATGGTTCCCAGTTTGCCACTATCTTGCTTGAGCTAAAGTTTTCAGAGCAAAACATGTTATTGTGGGTGTGACATTCTGGGTTCAGAGTAGAATTAATATATCAACCTCTCACTGTTGGTATGAGTGCTTTTTGGCCAATTCATCAGCTGTGATTTTCAGCCAACAAAACCTTTATTTCTTTTTCATCATCTTATTTCTGTTCATATTGGTTTTGTTCAGCTTGGTTTTGAGAAATAGGTTTCTCCCTATGAAAATTGTTTTTCCCCATGAAATTTAATTTTTCAGGCTTGGCACATTTTTCCAGTCCGATGAGATAATTTTGGATCATGACTCTGTCATCTCAGTATCTACTATTCCCATGCATCCAATGTGACTTTGATCAGCATGTATTAATCCAATTTGATGATAAAAATATTGAAAAGGACAGTGCCAAGGGCAGAGTTAACACTGCTCATTAGTGAACATTAGTCAACACTATTTGGAATAGCCATTCAACTAATTAAAATACGTCAAACTATATCACAATTCACATTCCCATCCTTGACTCTAAGAATATCAAGATGATCTTTGTCTGAGATCTTGTTAAAAATCCATGTTTGATCTATCTACAGAAATATCATAACAGCATTACCCCTAATGAAGAAGAGAAATAAAGTGACTCTCACTGTTTAGTCTTTTTAAACCCATGTTTCCTTATAGTGGTCGCTTTCTTTCTCCCAAAGTCATCACCACAATCTGTATGATAATCTGTTCCTCAGATTATCAGGTCTACATTCTTTAGATATACCAACATATTTATTCCTTCCATTTTTTAAAGTTAAAACATCTGCTCATCTTCATGTTCATAGCACAACTTCTCCATGGATTCTCAAAGAGGATTCAAAACAAATAAAATGCAGAATACTCTTGGTATGCTGATGTATGTTAAAGATAACCATATAATTATCACCTAAATAAAAATATTTTTATAGGGGGAAAGGAGCCATTAATAATTGTGCCAGAAATACAGGCATAAACTGAGACTATTTGAGACAAACCAGGACGTGTAGCGAGTCATACACAGGGCAGAGTCTTCCGTTCCTTCAGAGTGAGAAGGGGCCTTTTACGGTTCCCCAATATTGGCCCCAACCACCTTCAACCGGCATTTGTCTTCTATTACATACAAGAATGATAAGTAGAGCAGTGCCCCATTCACTAACCCCAAACATTTATTAATCCATTCCCTCCAGGATGAACAGACGATATTTGCCTTTGTGACTCTTCGTGCACTCAATGACACTTTAAAAAGAAAAAGAAGGAAAGGGAGAACATTTTTCCTGCCAGACTGATTTTTTAGGCTTAGCTTATTATGTTTTTAGCTTTCCCGACTCTCTATTTTACAAACATCTTTTTCTGCACTATTTGTCCTCTCAAATCCTCATGAAATTTGAGGTCATCAGCGATTCCTATTGATCTCTTTAGATATGCTTTCTTGCCCCTTTGTTTTCCAAATTATTTGCAGAGGAAAAAAAATGGAAATTTCTTCCTGAATAGTCTAATAAACCTCTTGAGTCTTCTTCCATTTCAGAGTCTCCGCCATGGCTTCATTCTTCTCTTTATCGGGCCTCTTTTGAAGGCTCCCTTCCTGGCTTCTACACATCTGATTAAACTTAGCATTCCTCTCACTGGCTCTCATGAGGCTTAAGATGTCATAGACACTTTTTCTTGTGGTTTCTGTCATTTCCACACTCCCAATCTACTTGATGGCCAGAATTAATTTGAAAAATAGCAGTTTTTCTCATTGCTTATTCTATTATCTTCAGCATAATTTACACATTTCTATTAAGAGACCCCTTTGCAGTTTTATTTTTCCTTTAAGCCTCCCAATCCCTGGAGAAAGTCAAAGAACCCGACGAACCTGTTACAAAATGTAAATTTAAAGCAATTTGGAAAGTCTGAAGGTATTTATTATGAAATTAAAACTGAGCAGAGAAGGAATGTGGGCACAGTATTTTAAGCAGTTAATCACAACGCCTTTTCAGTCATCTATCAAAACATATGCTTTGCACACAGAGGTGTGGGATCTTTAAATATGAGACAGGGCAGAAATAAGGCCACTGTGAAGATGTGGAACTTTCTCTCATTAAAATGGCATATTGATTTGAAACAAGTTGCTGAGGAACTCCTTTTTTTCCCTCCTATTTCTGTGAGGAGATTTTAAAGCTACTCCCTTGGAAGCAAGAGTATGGCAGTAACACTTCTGGTACCCTGTATTTCCATTCCATTTTCTTCTGACTCGAAGGAGGAGGGAGGGCTGATTGACTGAGTGGGGAAGAAAAATACCCCACAGTCTAGTCTCTGAAGGGCAGAGGCACTTTAAGGTAGAGTTGGCACTTGGGCTCTCCATTCTCAGGCTGCATAGGTAGGTGTTTGGTTGCTTGCTCCTTGTGGTCACCAATGCAGCAGGATCTACTTAGGCTGGATGGCTGCTACTCTGCGATAGCTCAAGGTCATTCATCAGGGCTGGGTTTAGGGAGCAACTTAGCAGACTCAATATATTCTCTACTCTGGTCTTTAAATGTTTTACAAGAATGCCTTTAAATTTGATATTTGGGCAAATCTCTTTGCTTCAGTTTACTTATTTGTAATGTGAGGAAAATAATAATAGTATGTACATACCAGGACATTGTGATAATTGAAGGAATGTATATATGTAAAGTGCCTAGATTAGTGCCTGATACACAGTAAGTGCTATTTTTGTGTAAGCTACTATTATTATCATCATTATTGTGAATGATTTTTTTTTTGACCATTGGTTCTGACTTCTACATTTATACTCTACTGGACAGAACCTAGGAAGTGATTAGAAGTGAGGTAGAATTAAGGTAGAAAAGTTCACCTTGAGCTTTCTCTAAAAATATTTAGAAGGAATGCTTGGAGTGCTCTTTAGAGGAATGACATTTTCATATACTTTTGTTAATTCCCACTTGGAACTTTAACCAGGAGTTTTGGCAGCCTGGTTAGTCAAGGGTATTTTCTGAAAAAAAGAATAATTATGGAGGGATAATTGCACTAAAAGTAATTAAAACATTATTCAACCATACTGATTTTAATATTGTAGCCTTTATACTACTAGCCAGGCAGATCAATGGACTTCAATAAAAAGTGCAGAAATGTATCCAAACACCTGTAATCATTTAATCTATAATAGAGAAGGCATTTGAAACCAGTGAGACACAATATGTATTATTCAAAACACAGAATTGGAACAAATTTAGAAAAAATTAAGCTTGGATTCATTTTTATTATATTCTCCAAAATAATGTTCACATATATCAGGAAGTTGAATAATCCATGGGATTTATTGAGTATTTATTATATTCCAGACATTATGCCATGAATTTTACATGGATCATCTGGGTTTTTACTTCTAACCACTCAGTGAGGCAAATATTAGTATTAATCACTTTTTATGATGATGAAATTAAGACATAGGTCAGATGAACCCTCAGATCAGTGGAGGGAGGCAGAATAAAGCACAAGAGTCAGGCGAGTGGTAAGAATGGTTTCTGTACACTAAAAATAGAATCCCAAGCCTCTCACCAACTGAACAGACCCCCCTTCTTGGCCAAGGAGATACCAGAAAAACCTTGAAAACTTAGTTCCAGCCACGATGGGATGGGAGATTGGACATTCCGTTATACCCTCTCCACTTTGCGGTTTAGACACAACAATTGACCAGCATTTGTGTAGAAATAGCAATCATAAGATCGTCAGAACAGAGTTTTTTTGGTTTTTTTGAGTTGGAGTCTCACTCTGTCACCCAGACTGGAGTGCAGTGGCCGCGCCCGACCACCTCAGCCTTGACCTGCTGGGCTCCGGCAATCCAGCCACATCAGCCTTCCAAGCAGCCAGAACTACAGGTGCATGCTACCATGCCCGGCTAATTTTTTTTCTTTTTTATTGTAGAGACTAGGTTTCACCAAGCTGCCCAGGCTGGTCTCGAACCCGCGGGCTCAGGCAATCTACTTGCCTTGGCCTTTCAAAGTGGTGGGATTAGAGGTTGAACCACTGAGCCCGGACAGAACAGACTCTTTGAGACAATAGGATGCCAATTTATAAACAGGACTTAAGGCCATGCCAGGCAAGGGTTAAGCCACCTACTCCTACCCTTAAAAAATAAACTCTGTTCTAATTATGTTACTAGATCTTTCTTTTTCTTTAGCAGCTAAATAAGCACTGGCCTCAGGATAAGCAATATTGAAACAATTAGAACTTATCCAGTTCACAGACACAGACTAACTGATCCATACTCCTCCAGCCATAACTACACCTTTGATTGAATGAGACTGATTTAAATAACTTTCATCTGATAAAAACATCACTGACCATGGGCTGGTTCTGACATGCACTTGAGTGCCTTTGTGTCCTGAAAAGACTTTCAGATGTTTAGGGTGTCATACACTTAAATGTTAGGTCTCCACCTAAAAGTGAACATGGGTCATATGTTGCATGCATGTTTATTAAATACACGTGTGTTGAAGCCACTTTTATGAATATTCATAGGTCCTCTTGTAACCTGCTGCATATGGATGTTTAGGTCACTCATTCAGCATAAAGTTCCTACTCTACGCCCTCCTCCTTCCTAGTGTGTGTCTCTGGGCTTCAGTGGGAGTCACAAGTCCCAGCCTGTGGGATGGCCACATTGCAGGAGGTAACCCCTTATAAGAAATAAAGTCTTTTTTTATAAATGTTTACATTGTGGGTTTTTTTCCAATTAACACTTACAATTTCCAAGCTCTGAACCCATATGCCTTGGAAGAACTAAATGAAACTATTGTTGATTATGTAGTTGTAGAGGAGAACTTTTCAAAACTTGACACCAAAAACAAAAGCCATGAGGAAAAATGTATAACTGCATAAAAACTTAAAGCCTCCTACATTGAAGAAAATGCCATAAATGAAATAAGATAAATCAATGTTATTTTAACTATGCATGACAGAGGATTAATATATTTAACATAGAGCTCTTTACAAAAGCCTAATACTCTAGGAGAAATAGGCAGTAACATGAAGGGATGTATAAAAGAAGTGTAAATGGCCCAAAAGATGAAAAAAATGATGAATCTTACTGGTAATCAAATCAATGCAAACAAAACCAAGAATACTAATCAACAATTTCATTTGACATGTGAAAATTTGAAGACATAAGTTTGTAACTTCAGGGAATTGATTAAAAGTAGTAGAATTTCATGGCTTTAAAAGAATGTTTTAAGAATATAATGAAATGGAAATGCACACAATGTATTGCCAAGTAAAAAGGCAGTAAAAGGGTCCCAATTTTATTGATAAACAAGGCACAGATGTGCATATGAATAAAGACTGGTATGTAATGCACTTAACTGTTAACAGTGGTCATTTCTAAGTAGAGGGTTTCAGGTTGAATATTTCTCTTTTTAAAAAATCTCCTCCCACCCCTATTTTCTAAATATTCTGTAATGTACATGTGTTACATTTCTATTTAGGAAATATATACCGAGTGCCCAAAAAAGTGCACATATTTTTAAGAGATGTTATCTATGTATTACTTTTAGTTCACTGTAATCAGACGTGTCTGGAAGCTGATGGTAACCATTTTGAGCAACTCTTGTAGTTGCAGAAGTCAAGTGTGACTTGTATTCATCTTTTGTTATTGGTATACATTGAATATTGCAACGTTAACACAGTTTTTTCCTTTTTAAAATGTGGATACATATTTTGGCATCCTCTGTATATATGTATATATAACCACATAGTGAAATAAGCACTGAAATCCAAAACCACCTCAGAGTATTACTTCCCCTTTCTAGTTGTTCTTAGGTTACAAAGCTCAATCACATATACTTTCTCATTTAACAGAAATATTACTACAGGCAGGTTCCTGCTGCCACTTGTAATAGCTTAATTTTCTATTTTACAAGTTTGAAGAATAAGAGGAGTCTTTTCCAAAGATTTCATTATTGAGATTCTTCTTTTACTTAAAATGTATTCCTCCCTTCCATTCCCTCAGAGCACATCGTTCATAGTTCCCTTATGTAAAGAATGAAAGTACTTTGCCCAGTTGATGTAGAATGCAGCCTTCTTGTAAAGCACTATAGCAACCCAGTTTCACATACTCATCTCAGCCCAGGTTTGAAGCACTGAGTAGACTGTGGACAGAGCTAACAGGTGATATGTGTGCCTCTGATTTATTGCCCAAACTTCTTGGACTTGAAACCCTCTTAGGACCCTTCCAATTCAATTCTGACAGTTTTAGATTCTATTCTTTGTTCATCCAGTCCTGCTCATTGACTTCAGTCACTAATTCCCATCTGCCCTTTGTTTGTTTGTTTGTTTGTTTTGGAGTCTGGGTTCCACTCTGTCACCTAGGCTGGAGTGCAATGGCACAATCACAGTTTTATCACACCCTCTAACTCCTAGGGTTAAGTGATTCTTCCATCTCAGCCTCTCCAGTAGCTGGAACTACAGGTGTGTATCACCACACCCAGCTAATTTTTTGATTTTTTGTAGAGACAAGGTCTCACTGTGTTGTTTAGGATGGCCCCAAACTTCTGGGCTCAAGCAATCGTCTTTCCTCAGCCTTCCAAAGTACTGGGATTTCAGGTGTGAACCACCACACCTGGCTCTCATCTGTCTTTATAATTCATTTTACTTTCTCCCTTAAGTCCAAGGCCAGGACATTTTCTTTCTATTCTCTTGGGTCTCTGGAGAAACATGACCTTATCCTTTCTCAAATCTGAGTTCACCACATTTAGCTTCTGTTCAGAACTGCCTTCCCAAACTCCATGAGCCATAACTCAGCCCGTGGCTCCTGGACTGCCCTCTGAAATTGTTTGACCTCAGCACACATTATGCCATCAACTTCACTCTGCTGAATTTCACCTGTTCTTCCTGCCTGCTTCTCTGTGTTTATTTTCCCCCATTCTCCTTTTGCACTTATATGTCCTTTAAAAGCTCTCGTTTCATTAAGTTATTTCTCAGCCACTTGGACCACCCCAGCCACCAGGTCATCGGCTTCGGGCTATTATTGTTTCTTCTTAAAAAATTAATATAATCATTAACATCCCTTAATTTAATTTTAGTTTGTTTCCTGCTTTAGAGAAGACAGATTGATAATGAGGATTAGGAAGACTTTTTTTCCCTGTATGGGCCACTGGCCTTTTTTCCTGCACCCTTTAAATCACCCTGTGGAGGTTCCTGCTTACTCACCTCCTCCCCCAACTGGAAGGCTCACTAATTAAAGACTGAATTCACAATTTCAGATGCATTCCTAGCTCACACACGGTGGCATTTATGTTTACATGTACGTGGCAATTTTAATGAGCTTACATACTTTTTTAACTTTTAAGTTTAGGCAAGCAATTTCCCCTTATAACCAGCAGTCCTATGGTCTCTGGAGGGATTCTGGAATTCACAGATGCTTGAGAGTGATGTGAGCCTGGATATAAAATTTTATTTTCATAAAAAAACGTTGATTGCTCTAATACTTAGTCAATGCTTGAAATTTATATTTAAATTTTTACTAATTCAGCATAGCTGTTATCGTATTAATAAATCTGACTGTTTTGCAGGGCAGAAAAATGCTAAAAATATATTTCGATGCCATTGGTCTATTTAAGGTCAAGCAATTATTTCAGGTCCATTTTTCCTATCCAAAAGGTTGTTTTGGTGTGTGTAGGCACAACCTGACTCAATCTCTATGATTCCTATTAACTACTCTACGCTTTATGTTCCTCACCTAAAACCAAAATGGAGATAATACCTCATGGATTTGTCTTGAAGAATAAATAAGAGAAACTATTGTAGCACTCAGTAAAAATAAATTGCTACATGAACCCTACTAAATCGTAGGCATTGTGCTTTCTGCATAAGCACTTTTCATTTGGGTTCCTTGCTAATGCATTCATCTGTTTCCAGTGGTTAGACCCAGCAACCGATGTCAGAAGTGAATGAATTTGTTCCCTTTAGTCCACATAGCCTTCAAAGGCAATGTTTACTGATGAGAGGTAGTACATTTTTATTTTATTTTTTATTAATGACAAATGTAGTGTATGTGTGAAAGCACGCATCTCCAATAGGCAGAGGTATTCTCTCTCTATCCCAACTGTTTATTTGCTTATTTAATTTCAATAGCTTTAGGGTAGTGCAAGTAGTTTTTGGTTGCATGGTTGCCTTGTATTGTGGCAAAGAAGTCTGGGTTTTAAGTGTACCCACCACCCCCACCTGTGCACATTGTACCTGGTAGGTGATTTTTGTCCTCCCACCTCTACCCTCGCTCCACCTTCTGAGTCTCCAGTGTTCATTATATCATTCTTTATGCCTTTGCAGATCCTTAGTTTAGCTCCCACTTAAAAGTGAAAACATGCAGTGTTTGGTTTTCTGTTCCTGGGTTAGTTCACTTATGATGATGTTCACCAGTTTCATCCAAGTTGCTGCAAAAGACATTATTTCATTCTTTGTGATAGCTGAATAGTATTCCATAGTGTAGATATACCACATTTTCATTATCCGCTGATAAGTTGCCTAAGCCCCTTCTAATGGCTGCTGTCCCTCTCAGTAGGTCTTGATTCGAAAACGATAACCTAGAGAGGAGTCACAGTTGTTAGATCCCTCAAAAATGCACATGCCAATAAGATGCCCAAGGCAGTCAAGGCAGGCTTTTGACCATGCTCCTCCTCTACATTCCTCATTGTTTAGACTGCAGAAGAAAACTTGAAGTGGGCCACAGTTCCTCAGCCACTTACTCTTACTCTTACTCCACTCTTCAAATCCCCCAAATTCTGGCATTAAATGCCCCTTGGTATTATCTGATGGTTATTATTTCTAGTCTATAATTTGTAAATCCTCTCTTCCCTCTCCCTAAAAAAGAAAGTCAATGCTAAAATTTCAGTGGGAAGTTCTCTGAATTTGATAAACTGGAGGCTATTTAAGATAGATTTGATTACTTACTATATTGCCAGCTATGCAGAAATGGCTGAGCATAATATTTATTTTCCACAATAGGAGAGACTGCCAAGGTTAGCCCATTTTCTGTGCATTTCAATAAATATAGTTATCCTGGAACATGCTATATTTTCCTCATGTGTCATGCTTTGGAAATGTTTCTATCTTTGGAGTCAGTCACAAGTGAATAATTTAATAATTCATATTGTTATTGAGCAAATACAATTAATTCTTTAGGTCAGGACCAGCTATTTGGTATCTATAATCATTTTGGACATTGTTTGATAAATTAAAACAGTAACATTGATTCAAATGCCTAATATGCTTGCAATAAGATATTCTGAGAGAATGTTATCTCATCTGATTATTTGTAGATAGTGTCAGTCAGAGATAGGCCTGGTTCATGATGAATAACCAGTAGCTGGGACCCAGAAGGATGAGATGTCTTATTTTGTTTTATTTTATTTTTTTTGACTGCAGGGTCTTACTTTGTCACCCAGGCTGGATGCAGTGGGGCAATCATTCTCACTGTAACCTTGAACTCCTGGGTTCAAGCCACCCAACTCGGCCTCCCAAGTAACTGGGCCTACAGGCACGTGCCACCATGGTCAGCTTTTTTTTTTTCTTTTTGTAGAGATGAGGTCTCAAACTCCTGGCCTCCAGTGATCCTCCTACCTCAGCCTCCCAAAACTCTAGAATTATAGGCATGAGCTACTGTGCCCAACTGTGTTTTAAATTTTCTATTTTGTTTCATAAGATTATAGGGTGTAATTGGGATCTAATAAGATAGTGCATAGAGAATCTTGTGGTACAGAACTCCATCATAAGATCTGATAGGTCACATTCTAAATATAATGTTGAAAGAATGAGTGAATGATGGAATGGTGAATCATATGAAGAGCGAAGGCTATTATGATCGTCTCTTTGACAAAAGTTATGAAAGACACATTTAAGCCGAATCTACATTTTGCCTGAATAATAAAATCTACATGGCACCTCTACTTGACGAATGTTCTTTTCTGACTTTTCTGGCCACATTTCCTCAGTTGTTTCTGTGGGTCACTTCCTGAATTCGCCAGCAAGCACCAATTCCTCCAATCAATGATAATTAGCATCAGTCTCCTATGGCTCTTGCCGGATTTATTCAATGAATAGTAATTTTTCTTGAACATTTCCTACTGCTTTAATTTTCACTTCTGTTTTAAATTCTTCATTAACTTTAATTAAGCTTTCCCAAGGCTTAAATACCTGTAAAACTTTAAAAAACTTAATCATTTGATTTGCCTGCTCAGCTTTCCTAGTTTCACCTAGTTTTAGAACTGTTAAACCTAAAATTGTGCCTGGGAGATGGTGTGATCACAGAGGGGAACAGAAATGATAGCATTGTGAGTGAACATTTAATGATGAGTTTCACTGGAAAAAGTGTCCACTTCAATGTTCTTTGTGTTTCATGCTGATAAGCAGCTAATAATTTTAAATGCCTTCATTTTAGATTTAATTTATTAAAAACACTTATAGTTTCCACACCACATAAATGTGGGTACAACTCATCCAGTCTAGAAGAAAATGAACCACACATTGTCCTCTGTAAATTTTGCTGCTTACCTCAGCAAGTCTCTTTGATTTTAATTCTGTAGGCTATTAATTATTTCCTTAAGCCTGCCATAATTTGTCTGATTAAGAATTTAGAACTGGAAGTTGTACTTAAGTATGAAGTACTTTGATTTTCTTCAATTTAGAGATGAAGAAAGCAAAACCCAGAGAGGTTAAGTTTGCAGAGCTGGATACCAGCAGAGCCAGAGAAGAACCAAAGGAATTGACTGCTTGAGTATCTGTTTACACTTCGGTCACCAGGGATGTTTGTTATAAGCCAATTGTTCTGAAAATTCACTCTGTTTTTTTTTTTTTTTCCACAGTCGGCCAGAAAGTGAGAAAGCAGGATTTATTGAAAGAACAGAAAAGCTCCCACAGTGGGAGGGGACCCTAGGGAGTTGCCCGAAAATTCACTCTTGTCACCTCACCCCAACTCAGGTCCAGACGTAGAGGAAAAATAAGAATACACACAAACTTGCTTAGGGCTCTGGTTCTTTCTAGAAATGGTTATAGAGAGAGTTCACTTTAATTCTAATAGATGACATTTTTTTCTTGACTCTAGAAAAAGTTGTGACACTCTTATGACCCCATCATAAGGACTATAAAACTATGCCTTTGTGACTTTTGAATCCAGCAGTTGTTTATAGTCTGTGTTATAAGATCTACCACAAGTTATCGAAGGCATCTTTTACATTATTTGAGATAGTCCAGGGTCCAATTATTTCTTCTTCTTCTGTGTAATGTGTGTTAACAGGATAGTCTCTGTTAATACTTCTGAGGAAGATAAATAGAAATACAGATTGCTCTTTGATTAGAAAGAAAACCTTATTGAACTGAACTGTGTTCAAATGAATACCCAGAGTATTCATGGATATTTCTGTTGTAGATTATTTTCCCTGGACTATTATTTTTACTTGGGCTTTGTGGATTTTGAGGTTTCCATAGGTAAAATAATCCCTTTTTATTGTAAGCCATAGAGACAGCTGAAAAAGTGAACCACTTTGGTGTAAGTATGATTCTATGGTAAAATATACATGCTTTTAGAAACTAATTCTTGTCTATATAATCAATGTAATTTTCTCCTTGTTTCAGTTTGAGTTGCCTTACTTAATATAATCTGAGGCAAAAATTAGTTATTTTGATGCAAACTGGAAAGAGTTCTATCTTCTTATTACCAAGACCACTGATTTGGCCACTTCAGTCAAAATAAGTAATTTCAACTATTTTCTCTAATGGAGTTGCCTGTTTTAGTAGGGATCCCCTCATTACTTTTCATATAGCCACTGCATCCATGAGTGATTGTGTGGGTTTGGAGTGAATACAAGACAAAGGTGGTAAAACCGCACTGACACAGCTTGTTTCTCTTAACCATTTTTGAACTCTTTTGATCCTCACACATTTTAGAGGGTTTTCCCTTAAATGCGCAATTTGCAATTCTTTGGGGGAGTCCTTCTTGTTCCTCAGGATCCCTATTTTATTGGGGTAAGGTTAGTGTTCCTGTGACTAATCACTAACTGAGATGCATGTGTCACTGAGAAAATGGTTCTTCAAAACTCTAGTGATTCCTGACACTGGGAAAAAGGAGCCACATAGAAGTAACATTAAACCTGTACAATAAAGAGTATAAGCCCTCTTAAATGGTTCCCTTCTTTGTTGTTGCATCTAGATAGTCACATTTGAGATCCACATTTTTAGACATAAATGAAGCTAAAATGATTTAACTGAATGCAAAATGTACCAAGCTAACATGGCTTCTAAAACGCCCAAGTCTATGATCCTGAGGCTGTCTTCTCACATCCATTTCCTAAGTGATTTGCAAATAAGGTCCTCAAATTATATATTCACCATAGGGATAGTACAGAAATAAAGATAATTACTCTAGTAACTATGACAAGAATATAGTATTTTCCTGTGTTCTCCATATAATGATTGCATTGTTCTGATGAACAGGTCTTAAACATCAGTGTCATTGTTCAGCATTTTACAATGTAAAGATACCATTTAAGTCATAGTAAATTTTTTTGTTTGAAATGATGTGTATGTTTAAGATAACGGAGTTTCTAAATATCCATCTTGTTGTTATCTACCAGAAAAATTCATCCCTGATCCAGAAGCATAATTGCGTCTAGTCATCTGAGAAATTAGCTAGATTTGGCTTTTGTTTTTGGCTGTTCATCTATTGAATCTGTCCTGTCAGGCAGTCCTATTGTTTCTACTCTTCTCTTTAGAGCTATGACAGAAACCACACAAAGAAAACACCGCAGACTGCAGAGCAATCAAGGGTTTTACTGTTGAAAGTGATTAATTCAAACATTAGACAGAGTATTTTTGTATACCTGGCACTACGTTAGGCATAAAATATTAGAGATAATAAGGCAGACCTCTTGTCCTTTTAAAAAATAATCAGACAACAGGAAAGATAGATAATACATAATTACATCAAAAATAGGTAGTTTCCAACTATAAGTCCCATAGACTAGGATGACTCAAGAAAGTGTGATAAGGATACTTTGCTGACATTGGCAGGATAAAAAGTTTTCTCTGAAGTTTAAAATGACATCACATTTGGTGGGCAGAGCTTGTCTGGTAGAGGAAACAGCATGTATAAAAGTCCTGATACCGAAAAGCCCATCTATTCTAAGGAGCTGAAATGAAGTAGGATCCTGGAGAATTAAATGTTGTTTGGGGCATATGACGCAGCTGAAGAACTAACTGGAATCCAAATGATTCATTGTTTGGAGAGTGATAGTAAGGATGAGACACAATTGAGGAATTCTGATTAAAGTAAAAATATAATTTTGGCTTCTGGAAATTTACTGTGTTATGAGTAAAACGCATTGGAAGAGAAGAAAGTGGGAAAAGAGTGAGGCAATTTATAAGCAGATATTTTGGTACATTTGTGAAATAATGGTGATTTGATCTGGGGTGATAACAAATGCAGATAGAAATGAGTGGACAAATTCAAGGTGTATTTTGCTGGCAAAACTGACCACTTGGAAAATATATAAAGAGAGAACATTCAGTGATGGCTTCAGATTCTTCATGTAGGTAGCAGTGGATGGTTTTGTCTATGCCAAGATACAAGTGTTTTGGGATGGAGGAGAGAGAGATCAGTAGTTCAGTTCTACACGTGTTAAATTTAAGATGACTGTGAAATATATGAGTAGGAATGTCAAGAGCAGAGTCAAATACCTTGTACATGGATCTGAAATTTGAAGTGAAGGATAAGCAGAATTCTATATTTGATTGCTTTATAAGTTAAGATTTTTAGTTGCACATAATAAAAGCCAAACATGGCTAACTCATCCCAAAAGAGAGAGATTTAGTATTTTTTGGTGTTTTTTCCCTTTTTGCTTTTGAAACAGAGTCTCTTTATGTTGCTTAGGCTAGTTTCATACTATTTGGCTCAAACGATACTGTTTCCTCAACCTCCCAAGTACCTGGGACTGTGAACACATGCCATGACATGTGGCTTATAAAAGAGATTATTTAAAGGATATTGGAAGTTTTCAGACTGTGTAGGATTAAGCATTGGAAGCAAGACTCTAGAATCACCCCCTAAAGTGATGTGGGAAAGCTGGCATTGCTACCAGTCCTGGGCAAAGTCATGGTACCTTGTAGTAAATATAACACCAGCCCTGGACATTGCATGCAGGAGACCAAGCCACCATCTCTCTTCTCTGGAGAGTATTATTTCATTAAATGCAAGATCAGAGAGCAAATACAGAAGAATAACAGCGATAATATTATCAGTTATAAAAACTAACAACTGTAGAATCCTTACTATGTGCCAGGTACAAGTTCAAGCACTTTACATGGATGATATCATTTAATCACCACAAAATCCCAGTGGAAGGAAATAATTGCTTTCCTTCTACGGATGGGAAATTTAAAAGTTTATAGATGAATCCTGTATGTGGTAGTTCTTGGATGCAAACTAAGTCTCCAGAACAGATTCTCTTAAGCATGTGGTGTATCCCACAGTTGAGAGGCCATGGAAAGTGAGAACTGGCAAGCTTCTCTGGGTTTGGCAAAATGGATGCAGTTGGTAACCTTTGAGAGGGAAAATTCAATGCTGAGGGAGGGAGGAAATTACAGAGGGATGAAGAGTCAAGGAAGATAGGTTAATGAGCAGAAAGAACCTTTCAGGTAACTTTTTGAGACCTTTGACTGAAAAGAAAAATAGAAAGATAAGGTGGTAGCTGAAGAAGGATCCAGTATCAAAGGAAGACTTTCCTTCCTTTCTTCCTCTTTTCTTTTCTCCTTCTCTCCCTTCTTTTTTTCCTTCCTTTCTTCCTTTTCCTTCTGTCTCTTCCTCTATCCTTGGAGTCATTTCTTCCTTCCCCGAATCCTAGAATAAACAATTGTGCACTTGAAAGCAGTTAGGTAAGTCTTGGTAGTGAAGAAGAGGTTAAGAAAGATGTAAGAGATAGACTAACCTATGAAGAGAGGTACCAGGACCTGTGAAGGTGTGATGACCACAGGACAGTGGGGTTGACCTTTAATCAAACTGCTCCTTTCTCTACTTTAGCTGGAGAGATGGAAAGTAAGGGAGTGTTAAAAGACCTTGAAAATTCAGTTGCGGAATAAGAGTAGAGACTATGCTGTGTGACTTCTATTTTTCCTAGTGAAGTACAGGGTACGATTGTCAGCTGAGGAAATAGGAAGGTCGGGATAATTGGAGATTTTGTAGCGAGAAGAAGACAGGAAATATTTGTTAAGCTCAGTGAGAGAGACGTAGCTGATGAGAAATGTAGTGATATTTTTAGGCAGTGTTGAAGTCTTTTTACTGTTAATGATCATGAAATTAAAGTGATGCTAATCAAATAAGCCATTTTTTATTCTCCCATCCCCCACCAAAAGAACATTTCCGAGCTATAATTCAAACTGGATAGAGAGCGGAGAATGACTTGTAGACTGAACAAAGCTCTGGGCAGGGAGACATTAATGTCCTTATAGAGAATAATCCTTTGGAAAAATGGCTATCTATTATAACATTTTCTAAGTGTGATTTCATGGACCCTGGTCATGACTATCATTGTAGACAACAACCAGCTGTTTGTCTTGAGAACTGAATACTAAACTGAAACAATTCACTGTGTTGCTAATTATTCTTTCCCCACTATGGGAGTTAAAAAGCATTCGGAATTTGGCTACAGCATATAATACTGGTATATATAATCTTCCAAAATAGGCAAGATGTAGGCAACAGTCTGCTCCAAGAGAAGTGCAAGCTTTATGCAGAAAACGAACCACTGTTTTCATGAGATTTTGATTGAATAGACTAATTTTCAATAGGAGGAAAACCATTCTCTTTTGCAGCATCACTTCTGTGCTTTGGGATATATCATTTCTGTCAGTGGAAAACACTGCCATATGGCTGTGGCATCAGACATTTTTAATCCCTGAAAATTAGATCTTAAAGTAGAAAAACCAAGGGATGATGCGAGTTCTCACACTTTGTCTATATTCCTTCCAAAAACCCAACCAAATTATAGGAAGGGAACATTTATTTATGCAGTATGAGGGTGCTGTTGATAGGAGGCATTTATGATTCAAACTTTAAATTTCAACTCAATATAAAATATATTTTAATATCAAACTTCATTCTATGAATAAAGTTCAAACTGATTCATTCGCAGTTAGCCCTTAAAGACACATTTTGGAATTGAAACATTGTTCCAACATATCATCTAAATGTAAGATTTGCCATTGACTTAATGAGCATATTTCTGCAAAAGAAGAAACAGTACATTAAATGTACATGATTTTTTTAAAAAACGAGTCCACTTTTCTTTTTAATTTTTATGTATTTTATTTCAAAGATGTGGGATACAATTCAGGATTCGGCATATAAGTGGACATCATGCAGGTAAAGTTTGGGTCTCCCTTTGGTCCCCACTTTGCCTGGTTTGAGATCAGGTACCCTTATTGATGTTGTGTGTCCTCCCCCCTACCCCAGGAGTATCCTGCTACTGCCAATCCCTTTCTTATAGTATTGTGGTAAATGTTCAGGGTTTACTTATGAGTGAGATCGTGTGGTACTCAGTTCTTTGTTTCTGTGATAGATCACTGAGTATTATTGACTCTCGAGTCCACTTTTCTGTGCATTCATTCAGATGTTTCTATTTGACTTAATTCTTCTTATCAGCAGCAAAAGTTGGGTCTAAGCCTTCATCATGTTCAGCCTGCGCATTTTGCATGACCTTTGGCAGCCTGGTGCTGAGCAAGGCTATGCCTCTGATCTTGACTGCTTCACTGCTTTAGGATTGACAGAGTAACTCTGAAGCATATGGAAGAACACCGGGTTTGGTTTGTGTTTACTATTTGGTTGAATTCAAAGTTTCAAATTTTCCATGATAGAAGTATAAATTGCAGGATATTAAACAGTTTCTCTTGAATATTAACTGGAAGCTTTTGACAATAACAGAAGTTTAGTCTCTAATGAAACATGATGAGTCTCTAGAACTTCTCTTTGTTTTTTAAATCCTGTGATCTATTCCAAGATATTTTACAATTTCTACTGCTTTTAATTATCCTTCATATGTGTGTTAGCTGATTTTTAAATTTGAATATTTATGCATATACATAGACATACATATGTACATATACACATATAAATATGCACACAGTTTTGGTTACATGTGAATATCTTCTTTCTTAATAATTAGAAAACGCTTGATTTTGGGCTTCAAAGATGATATGAAAGTACATTATTTATCTACAGTTATTCATCACTTCAAAAATTGTAGTAATAATGATAGTTAACCTTTTATTTTATTTTAAAGATGTGGGGTTTAAGTCAGGGTTAGGTATACAAATGTTCATTATGCCGGTACCCTTGTTGATGAGGTGTGCCCCTCCTTCCCCTGGCAGTTTCCCTCAACTGCCAATCCCATCCCCCCTCCCCTGGCAGTTTCCCACTACTGCCAATCCCTTTCTTATAGTATTATGATAATTGTTCAATGTCTGCTGATAAGTAAGGGGAGGAGTTAACATATATTGAGCACTTCCTGTGTGACAGATACAATTCTTGGCACTCATTAATATTAATTAGTATACTCCTCACACTAACCTTATTGTCACCCCCATGTTACAGATGAGCCATAGGTGATAAAGTGACTTCTTCAAGGTCACACAACTCTTTAGTGTTAGAACCAGAGCAAGCTTCTGATTCTAACAGTGGTGTTCTTGACCATTAGCAATACTGCCTTTTAAAGAAAATGCACCTTTTCCAACTTCATATTGTTTGGTGTAATCCTTTGCTTGAATGTTGTATCACGATATTATCTTTTTTGGTGACATCTAAAATCACAGTTAAAAATAAAAATTTAACTGGGCATGGTGGCTTATGCCTGTAATCCCAGCACTTGGGGAGACCGAGGTGAGAGGATTGCCTGAGCCCAGGTGTTCAAGACCAGCATGGGCAATTTAGTGAGACCTCATCTCTAGAATCAATCAAAAAGTTAGCTGGGTTTGTGGGCTTGCACCTGTAGTTCTAGCTACTTGGAAGGCTGAGGTGGAAAGATTGCCTGAGCCCAGCAGGTCAAGGCTATGGGGACCATGAGCATGCCACTGCACTCCAGCCTGGGTGATGGAGTGAGACTCCGACCCAAAAATAAAAAGAGAAAAATTTAAAGTCCAATCATGTATGGTGCTATCCATGAAAACAACTTCACTATGGTGACACATGGGATGAACACCAAATACAATCAGCAGAAAGCCAAGTTGTGCAACTTTCTTCTCACATCCATTATAGTGTATATACTCATTCAAGAAGTGTTAGTATGTGGGAAATGTGTCTTAGACTCAGTGAAATATGATGATAATCATTAAGAGCTACCATGTATTCAGTATTTTCTGAGCGGTTGACCCTTTGGGACAAATGATGGTAGTGCCTACCTGATATGTACTAAAGATGTCCAGTTTAATATAATGCAGCTTGCCTTTAGAATAGCAACGTGTCCACCCAACCTCTGGTCAAAGGAGGCCCCATAACAGTCCTTGACAATGAGGTATAACTGGAACACAGAGGGTTAAGATCTGGAGAAGATTTCTTTTCTTCAGATAAAAAGAGACAATTTTGCCACAGGAAACATATGTTCTTTTCCTTGAGTGTGCCTTGGATTCTCTTACCTTTATACATCAGCTCATGCTACAGGCTGTCCTTCCACTTCCCAAAGTTCCACTTACTATCTAGTCTCCCCTACAGTATCTCATGTAGAAGTAAAAAACGGTCTTGTGGTCTCATGGCCATGTTTTATGTTTTTGTTCTTAACCAAATTAATGACTTTTTTCTAAGCTTTGTTTTTACCTTCATAAAATAGTAAAATTACCTACTTGTCATGGATATGAGGATGAGATGGAACAATGTATGAAAACTGCCCCGCATGGTGCCCAACACAGAAAAGTAGTTTCTCAAGGAAGTTTTCGCCTGTGCTCAACAGAAATGATTTTGCTCTTTCTTCTCCAAGGACTGCTCTGTACCTTACTCCATGTCCCATATTATTATTTTTTCTTTATTTTGATGAATAGTATCTGTGTGTTACCAAATAAAGAGAAGCCTTTTGAAATCATTGACCCTTGCTCATTGTTAGTACTTGTTTTTATTGGACTAAAAATATATGTTATTCTAGAGCTTAAGCCAACTAAAATTAACTCACAGATTTGCAGCCCTTTTCTTTGTTTGGGGTTCAGAATAGTGGATGGTCAGTTTAAGATGTTTTTTTGAGTACTCACAGGTCATTGCACTAAGGACAAAGAGAGCAAGTAAATAGATACAGACTAGGGAAACTCTGAAAATGTATTGTCATTGCTAACAGAGCACTTGAAGAGTGTGATTCAAAATTAGGTATAAGTTGATGCTGACTATGCAGTCACTAGGTAGTGACTAAAGTAATATGGTTTAAAGTAGTTGATATGATTTTTGTGGTGCTTTTATACCAATTTTCTTGCAAAAGTGGTAATGACAGTAGTAGGCCATATTGATCCACAATGGAGAATGAGACCTCCCTCCTTGGTTAAAGGTATTAACACTTTGGGATGACATATTACCTAGCAGTATGTTCTTTTAGTTATTTTGAGTTTAACATGGCAAGAGGAGCAGTCCAATAGAGTTCAATCAGGGCCTATCATCTCCTCCTCACCTGCATACACCTGAAATAAGGAATGTGGGAACAGGAAAGAGGGAAGAGCAAAAAGGAAGGCTGAAAGATAGACCGACAGACAGCAGAGATGGTCTAGAACAGCTTTTCTAGTTTCAGAAGACAGCCAGCCAGGATAGAAGGAGGGAAGTAGACACACACTAGTGAAAACTCAAATAAGAGAGTTTCACTCCTAATGTTCTCTAGCTCATAAACTGCAGAAAAGGTATATGTGCACGCACACCTTAATACATATATATTCCTATATGTCCACACTTGGTGGGGGAGAGAGAGAGAGAGAGAGAGAGAGAGAGAGAGAGAGAGGGAGGGAGAGAGAGAGAGAGAGAGATGAATGGAGGGAGGGAAGGAGACTAAGGTTGGTAATATAAATACATACTTTATACAGAAATCAATATGCAAAGATATTAGTTTATTTTCTCTCAATTGTCAATCTAGCCCTTTGATATAATTCTAGAAAATACACCAGCTTGGTTTTCTTCCAGTTTGAAATAATATTTTCTCTTTAGTTTTTCTAGTTTATTCTCATAATTTATTCTCTAGTCTTCCCACCCATGATAGATGGAATCCAATGCCAATCATAAATAATTGGCCTCTCACCCTTACCATTCCATGAAACAGAACTTCAGCCATTGATTGCATTAGAGGCTGCTACTGGTTCTGGTTAATTATATTGCTATGTTACAACATTCTTAAAAAGTTCTTTTTTTTTTTTTTTTGTCTTTTGTAGAAGATGTACCCTTCTGATGAGTTAGGCTCTAAGTGAGACTACTGGAAAGATTTTATATCCCCTATTTCTTCAACTGCTCTATTATGGCTTGTGTGTTCTGGTTATGTGTTAATCGTTTTCTGACATCTGAAATCACAGTCCCATTTGAGCCACATGGAGTGCTTTTATTTCAAAGGGATTCAGCCTTAAATACAGATGGGCTTGTCGGCATGGTCTAGATGGCATTTTTATAACCTGTAATTTCTTCAGCAAGATGTGGTTAATGATCCTTCACATCATCCAAGCAGAGAGTGCTTAGTTCTTGGTCTCATTCACACCACAGCTTCTGAGCCTACTGAACTCAAAGTTATTACTTTTGGAGTTGGCTAATGAAAATGTAGGTATAGCTGCATGATTTGTTTTATCATGATTGGTATTAATCTCAGTATTGCTGTCTGCTATTTGTACTTTTGTCACGCTATTTTAGTTGCACTCATTTGACCTTTCACTTTTGAAATAACATCCTCCCTAAGGTTGGAGGGAAAGGAATGACCTGCCTGTGCCTTGTCTTGCTTGGCTATAATTCCAAAATGAGCTAGTCCTGTAGGAGACCGACTTCCAGAAGTGTCATAAACCCCTCACTAGTGTAATGAAACTGAAAACTATCATGAAAGGTACAAAGAAGCTGAGAGATAAGCCTATAAAATACCTGAGACACATGTCTCCGTGTCCCTTCTGTTTGCCCCTTTGCACTCTCAGGTTACTCCCCTCTGGGCCTTCGGACTCCATACTGTGGAAAATTAATTTAATAATTAAATCTGCTTTGGGCAAGACACCAAGCCATGGGATGGGAGGACATATCCTTGCTCACATAGTTCATGGTGTGAAACAGTGAATGTGAATGTACTACATGGTCAGTAGATGTACTTCCATTCAGAATAAAATAGATGCCACAAAGAGAGATGCAAGCAAAGTGCCGATGTTATTTCCAAATGGCGGGAGTGCAACAAGGAGGTGGCATCTGGACAGTTACTTGAAAAGGGATTCCGAGTTTGATGGCAGAAGTAAAGGTAGGCCCACATTTGGGGCTGTTGGAAGAGCACTGAGAGAGTGAGGGCTGTCTAGCTATGTCCAATGCACAGTTCGAGGGGGCCATTGTCTAGAGTAGCCTGTGCCGTGAGATTCAGTGGCAAGTGAGATCAGAAAGGCAGTGAGGCCAAAGTAGAGTACAAGAGTGGTGGTGGGGGTGCCTGGAAGTCCAGCTAAACAATACCAAGCTGTATTATATTGGCAGTCGGAAAGCATCGGTTTTTTTTTAGTAATATGGTTCAACTAATGATTCAGAGCCATTGTTCTGGTCACTGGGAGACCACAGAGAACAATTAGAAACCTTTTGTGTTAAGTCATATTACAAAGCACATAGTCATGGAAAGAAGGGAGATATGGGAAAATTCACAGAAATTGAAGACCGTACTTGGTGAAGAATCTGATATGAATGTTCAGGAAAAAAAATAATGACTCAAGGTGTCTGGACTGGGATATTACTGACTTGTTCTGTAGTGTTCTAGCATCTATAAATATAGCAGAGAAGCAAGCTAGACTAAGTTATGAAATGCTATCTTAGGCACATGCTAGTGGTCCATACTTGACAATTGCTTTGTAACCTGCTGTCACTATCTCTGGTGCTCCATCTCTTTCTGTAGTGCCTTCCAGCTGTCCTATAATACTTGCCCACCCAAGATTCCCTTCTAATACTCTGAATTACCTTTCTAAAGAAAACTTCCTCTTCTAGACGCCCCTTATCATCAGAATCCTGCACTGAGTTGATTAACAGATAAAACAGTCTGTGCTAATACATGAGCCAGTTAGTAGGTCAACCTCCCAGAGCAAGTCTGTTGCATTTTACAAATAACTCCCTGGTTAATCCAAATAGCTATGCTAATAATGGAAATTTTCCGACCTTGTGCCAGAACAGTAGGAAGATATCTGGAGGCATCTGTCATATAAGGTACATTCTTTTTGTTCATAGAGCTGGCTCTTTATAGAGTCATAATGGGGGACAGGAAAGTGTTTATAATCAATTAGTGGTAGTCCGGCATTCCAGGATGCCCCAAAAAATATATTTTAGCCCTCGATAAAAGTTTATTTCCAGATTGTAAATGTTTTATTTATTTATTTATTTATTTATTTATTTATTTATTTATTTGAGTCAGAGTCTCACTCTGTCACCCAGGCTGGGTACAATGGCATTATTACACCTTGACCTCCTGGGCTCAGGCAGAAGAGAGGTCTCACTATGTTGCCTAGGTTGATCTCGAACTCCTGAGTTTAAGCAGTCCTCCCACCTTGGCGTCCCAGAATGCTGAGATTACAGGCATGAACCACCACACCTGACTATATTATCTCTTTTAAAATACCATATTGCACATACCCATGTTACAGAAAAGTGTAGTGTATAATGATTTTATTTCATTTTTCTTTAAGTGTATTTTCATCCTGCAAAAGTGTTGGTTAAAACAAACTTCAGGAGATATGAGGAATAGGAGTCCAGTAATATCACTGCTAATAATGACCTATTTTCATGAAGATTTTTCATTTCTTTCACTGGTACTCCCAGATAGATTTGCATCCGCTTTCAGGGGAATTATTGTTCATGTTGTGTACCTCTGTAATACAAGAATCATGTTCCTTTCTGCTAAAGTGCAGCCACCTTAGGGCAGATGGTAATGACCCTTTGAAAGCATAGACTGCTGTAAACAGATTAAGCGTAGAAGTGACACAGATGATGAGAGACTTCAAGGGACTTTGAGGTAGCTGGAACATAATTACCCAAATTAAATTTGGCCTAAACAACAGGCTAATGCTTCTTTTCCAGTCCCATGTTTCAAGGAGACATGAACGTTCTAAATTGTAAATTTTTGTGCAGGAAGAACCAAGTATTTTTCAGCAGAGCAACAGTTTTTAAGCCATTTTGCATTTGTTTTTTGGTTGTCTGATAACTGGAAATGTCCAGAGCCATTAGTTATTTATTTGTTTGTTTAATTAATTAATTAGCTGTCTTTATTTTTTAATTGTGGCAAAATATATGTAACAAAATTTACCATTTTAATCATTTCTAAGTTTGTTGGTGTTAAGTACATTCCCACTGTTGTATAACCTTCACTACTTTTCCTCTCCAGAACAAGAGTCCTTATTTTTGTTCCACAGTCATTTTTCTTTATATGATTCTATATTCTTAAAGAATCCTGGTTTTCTTTCTTTCTTTCTTTCTTTTTTTTTGGCTATTATAGCCTTTCCCCTCCCAAATTTTGAAAATTTCAAAAATAGGTTTACAATCTGAATTTTTTCTCTCAGAAAGATAAATCACACATTGCGCTAATTGGGAACTGACATCCTTATTTGAAAAACACAAAATTGAGTATGTTGGTCTCTCTGGGACTGTGTTACTACTGTTTTAAGTATGAGCGAGTTATCATTATCACATTTCCTAGTCAACAGTTGACATTCTCATGCTTTAAGAAGGCTCATATTCTCCTTTACTTGAGAAGTAAAACCATGACTTCCAATTTTAATTAATTCCAATGGTTTTAGAATTAATTCATTAATTAAGTCAATACCTACCTTTAGGTTTTCTGTGTGGTGCCACATACATGTACTGAGAGAGAAAGTTGCATGCCTGTCCACGTGAGCATGGACTAGGATTGTGAGTGAACTCACATGTTTCACTGGGAAGGACTTTTAGAGGAGAGATCTAGTATATAGATGGAAGAATGGAGTACAGCTTGATTAGTCTTTCTATGCATTCCATAAACTACAATAAAATATCACTAGTAAGCATTTTGGTGTAATGGCTCCTTTGTGTTTTGAATTAATTATTCTTTCTAGGAAAATGCATTTCCACATGCATGCCAGCATAACTAATTGGATATTGGCCCTTGAATATAGAATATAGTTATCTTTTGATGATACACAATAGACTAGATGATGGATCAAGGAAGTATAAACATTTAACTTTTTTCCTCTTTCCCAGTGAGATCTGATCATTGACAAGGTAACATTGTAACCTATTCTTTAGATGTGATATAACTGTTGTAATAACATCATTTCTATTGAGATGATGAACTTTAGAAACTACTATGACAAAAGTTAAATAAAATGAAGAATGAATAAACACAAATGTAGTTTAAAAAGTTGCATGTTACCAAAAGATAAAAAGCCATAAGGCACTCAACTTATTTTTATTTTTTTATTTTTAGTTTTTTGAGTTGGAGTCTTACTCTTTGTTGCCCAGGCTGGAGTACAGTGGCACCCTCACAGCCACCACAGCCTCAACCTGCTGGGCTCAGGCGATCCTTCTGCCTCAGCCTTCCAAGTAGCTGGAACTACAGATGCATGTCACCAAGCCTGACTAGTTTTGTGATTTATTGTAGAGACAAGGTCTCACTAAGTTGCCCAGGCTGGTCTTGAACCCCCAGGCTCAGGCAGTCCTCTTGCTTCAGCCTCCCAAAGTGCTGGGGTTACAGGCTGAGCCACAGCACCCAGCCAGCACTCAACTTATTAAAGGTGCTTTAAATTATTGTGCTTTTCTTATTTTTCTAACTTCCCATTTTGTCTTGAAGTTTGGTTAGGCTATAAGAACAAATTAATTAATGAGATAGCTAACAGATTTAGATGGATTCCTACAAACTTTCAGCTGGCAGAAAAAAATAAAAATAAATAAAAGTATGGTGTCTGAATTTGTTTTTGCTTCTCATAAAAGGGGCTTGCAGAATCTTCCTCTAGTATGATCAACCCTCCCTGTCTGTGGATTCTGTATCTGTAGATGCAACAAACCACCGATGGAAAATATTTTTTAAAATTGCATTTGTACTGAACATGTACAGACTTTCATTCTTGTCATTAGTCCCTAAACAATATAGTATATCAGCTATTTACATAGCATTTACATTGTATTAGGTATTATCAGTAATCTAGAGATGATTCAAGCAACAGTCCCCAACCTTTTTTGCATGAGATACTGGTTTTGTGTAAAACATAAGGAGCACAGCAACCTAGATCCTTCACACGCACAGTTCACGATAAGGTTCGCGCTTCTATGAGAACCTAATGCCGTGACTGATCTGACAGAAGACAGAGCTCTACTCGGTCTCTACTGACCTCCTGTTGTGTGACCCATTTCCTAACAGGCCATAGGCCAGTACTGGGTGTTAGGGACCCCTGATTTAAAGTATATAGGAAGATGTGTTTAGGTGATATGCAAATACCATACCATTTTATGTCAAGGACTTGAGCATTCTTGGATTTTTGTACCTGGGAGGGGTCCTGGAACCAATCCTCCACAGATAGTGAGAAATGACTATATACTGGGGTTAATGTATAAGGTCATAGTGTTTTTTGCTATTTTAAATGACCTTCATCAAAGCCTGATGCTCTTCCTGAACGTGTAGAATCACTCAGGTCAAAGTGGCTCTCTTTCAGACAACAAAAACCATTTTCTTGTCATGGTTTCCCAAGTGGCATTTTCCCTGTACATGGCACAAATGTTTCGAGCTGCCTCCAGTGCCCTTACTCCTCTGTTAAACTAAAACAGAAGAATATCTCAGAGCATTTGTTTTTTTCCACTTGACATTCCATCCTTATTAGCCCACAAATAGCACTAACTTTATTCAAATCTCCAAAATGCAAGGTGTATTCACAAGCACAACATTGTCAGTTCAAATGACAAATGACAAACTCCCAACCCTGCAGTGTTGTCATGCCAAACATAAATGCTATGAACTTATGCATCAACCTAATACATTGTATCCACTATTCTCAGAGGCTAGTCTCAGAATAGAAAAATACAAAATATATATTTTATGTAAGTTTCTGAGGGATATTTTTAGTCATGAAGTTCAATGTTTCTATCGACTTCAGAGAACTCAAATGCAAAATGCATTTAAATCAATAAGCATAAAGTATTTAGTGTTTACAAAAGAAGGAAAATAAAGCTTCATAAAAATTCCAAAGACTGTTTTTGTTATTATTATTTTCAGTGTTTGTTTTGGAACATGTAAGGCCAGCACTTTATGAATTAAAAAACTATTTGGAATGCCGTCTCCATTAGGCTGTGATATCAACTTTCTAAAATGGCAACGCTTATAGTTTCATGGACAAATTTACAATATGTAAATGCTTACATATATTTAGAAAATCTAATATTGTTTTAATGAAGTATTAAATGTATCATTTCATCATCTTATCATAGCAGTGAGTGAGCGAATCATGGTTGAGGGAATTCCTTTAGTCTAGTCCTCTAACAGGTGCACCTGTGATCAGAGTGGCAGCCAGCTCCAAGCAAGGGATCAGATTTCCTCTCTCGTGTAAGGTAATGAGCAGGTACTCCACATGTATTACACAATTGGATTGGCAACTTTGCTTACTGATGCTGATTCTATTAGTGTGCCAGATTTCTTAGGGAGAGCCATTCCAAAAATGTGACGCACAACAAGAAATTTTTTAAAGAAGGAAAAACTCCTCAAAGTATCTGGTGTAAAAATTACTTAAATTTCTGAAAGAATATATTTTAGGATGTAACCAAATTTTAGTTTAATTCACAGGATTGAATAACTGCATTCAACTCCTATGAAACTTAGGCCTTAACAGAAGACAACAAAGCTCAGAGTAAAAGTTCTTGTGGGCTTAATGTATTTGATTATTATATCTTCTTAAATTTGGTTGGATTCAGTGGATCAATTTCTCAATTAGCCAAATATAGAGAGAAATGCAGAAAGTTGATATTAATCACCAGTATAGCATAAATAGCTATAACATTAACTCTTTCCAAATGAATTTCATGTTGACAAAAACAAAATGTCAATTTTGTTATTTTTTTACACCCTTGGTCAAATCAATGGAAAAAAAAACCATTAAATTTTTGTGAGTTAATTAGTTATTTGACGGAACAAAATTATTGACTTTACTTTTATAGACATAGTACAAAGGGGTAGAGACTGTGACAATTATTGACAACATACCACTTAAAAAAGTATCATTTAATTCTCTAACCAGCTTATGATGTGGGTGATATTCATCCCAGTAAGAGAAGGTAACATGTAGAAATAGTTTTTCAGTGATCTCACTGCTATGGCACATTTGATTCCAAATACTCTGCTTTTTCTAGACCCTTCTACCTATGAGCTGGTCATGACCCTCATGGACATCACCTAACATTTCATTATTAAAAATCAATATTAACATCCCTGTTTTGAAGATAAAATCACTAAAATCTCATGAATTATTTTAAATAAAGCCCTATATCCACAATATCTGTGAATAATAAGGATACAATAATGGCTTGATAATGTTGGCAATGATCTCAGTGGAGATGATGATAACATACAAATCTCTCTGAAAGGGCAGGAAGGCCAGTGGGAGAAGGTGGATGGGGACCTGGTTCTAGGTGTCTAGAAGGACTGGGCTATGTTAATAAGCATTCTGGTACCGAATTTTGAACTTGCCGCAAATATGAGAGGCAGATTCCTATGGGAGTTTAAGTCAGCATTGAGATTAAACAGTCTAGCAGTACATTTTGAACTACAAAGGGAAAAAATGAAAAGGATAAACCAAAGATTCACTTGCCTGTGGGATCAGGAAACACGTTTAGCTGATGAATGAGAAGTAGAAAATAGGCAAAGCCAAGGTGGGATCAAATATTCCTCGTGTCTTCTTGTATGTGGTACTGTAGACTTGGATACAGGAAGGCTAGGAACATTTAACAAAACAGACAGCTGACGATGGCCTAGGTATAAATGACCTTTTTTTTTTTTTTTCAGATTCCATTTAAAAGTTGCTTCGAAATACTTCTAATCAATCTTAATTCCTTTATTTTAAAACCCAGTGTGTTTCCATAAAACAGAACTTTAAAATGGTAACAGGTTATTTTCTCTGATGGTCATGAATAATGCGGCCCCTTTTTAAGTGAAACCAAGAAATTTATTTCCAACTGAAACTAATTTCTGTGTAGTGTTCCTGTGTAAACTGTAATATGTAATACACTGAAAGAAACTATAAAAATATATTTAAAATTTACAACTCTGTTTTAAGATAAAATAGTCTTTTTTTTCTATATTGTGATAAACATACTAAAAATCTGAAAAATACATTGTTCTCTTTTAATTGATATAAAAGCTAAACTGTACTAATTTTAAATAGGAGTGAACACTCTATATGTACCAAGTAGTTATTGCCAAGAAGAAGTTATTTTAACATACAACATTGTTATTTTTTGGATATGGATTTAGGAATTCCTGATGCTTTTCAAAAGGATAGATAAGATTTTAACTATAAGGTCTTCAAAATTTAAGATTAAATTATATAAGAATATTCTGAGGATGGGGAGACACCTCTTATCAACAAGGGTACATGAACGAAATATTTTTGTATGCCTAACCCCTAACTGTACCCCACAATAACATAATAAAATAA
>CAUYQG010238587.1:0-12475 GCA_963574415.1 Tarsius wallacei | reverse complement strand
GCACACACTTTATGTGTCTAGTCCTGGGGAGGGGTTACTATACATTTACTAAATACTTTATATTATACAGCTATTTTAAGTTATTCTAGGGCTCCTCAGTCTCCACAAAAAATAACAAATATATAGCTGGCCATGGTGGTGCACGCTTGAAGGAAACCAGAGCATAAGCTGACAAGGTCGGGTCCTGTGCCTCAAAATGAACCACCTCCTCAAATAAAGAAACTCCCCTGCCATTTTCTGAGTCGTAAATCTCTTCGGGACTTCAGGCCCCTCTTCTTTCTCTCATCTCTTCCTCTTTGTCCTTTCTCTGGGCCTCCAGTTCCATCAGGTCTTCGTGAGGGAGCACCTCGTGTTGCGTGGTGGGAGTTCGGTGATGTTGTCCTCTTGCAGATTGAGCGCCAGCTTCTCCTTGAAGGCCACTTCATTGCACAAGATCTCTTTGGACTCCCCAGTCACCTTCTCAAATCCATAAAAATCATGAACAAACTGCAGGCAAAGGGTCTTCCAAACCCCATCCATGGCAGTAGCCATAACCTCACACAAAAACAGTCAATGTTTTTTCGTGGCCTTGTATAGGTTTCAGTCCTTTCAGAATCATTGCAAGGTTGTTCCTGATTCACCCCTTGCCTTTTCTGCCTGACAAAAAGTGTGGTATAAATAATATTTGTTGAAAGTTGCTGTAATTCCCTAGTCTGTAGGTTGGATGTGCAATGGAGTATTTGGTGGCAGGTACATTACTTGGACATTGGGATGAAAGCTGTCCAAGCATGGGGTGATCTGGAGCACTGTGGAGCAGCAAAAGAAAGTTGGATGTGACATCCTTCTCCAAGCAATGCTTCTCTACCTCTGGGATGAAGTGGTGGAAAAACAAGTCCTAGGAAATGGCCTGTGTAACCCAGGCTTTGGGGTGACTCTTCCACACAACAGGAAGGGAAGAGAGCCCTTGGCTATGCCTTTAAGGGCCCTTGGGTTCTCTGAATGATAACCTACAAGACTTCAGCTTCACAGCACCAGAAGCACAGCCACCAAACAGCAGGGTTAGCCTATCTTTTGCTGCTTCATAGCCTGGCATCAATTTTTCCTCCTTGCTGATGTAACTTTGATCTGGCATCCTCTTCCAGGACAGTCCCGTCTCATCCACATTAAAAACCTGCTTGGGTAAATATGCACCCTCATCAAGAATGTCTCAGAGCATTTCAGGAAATTCCTGGGCCACTACCAATCTGCACTGGCTGTCTCGCCACTTACTTTTACATTGCAAAGGTTGGCTGATGGCACTCACCAGTAGCAACTTTGGCAATGAGTTCTGCAGAGTTGTGGCAGCCCTGCATGATGCTCTCCGTCCAGTGGGAGAGATCCTTGCTGCTGTCTCTGCCCTGAAGAGATGCATTTCAATCCCTTGCCTGGCATCAGCTTGTGTTGCAAAAGACAGATCCAGGCCTGCCTGGGGGGAATCCCTTCTGTGGACCTGAATGGGTCAGCCTGGAGAGACAGTGGGGGACAGAGAGGAAGAGGGGGGAAGAGAGAGTGGGAGAAATCATCAGAATGGAGGCTATTTATCCACCAGTCATATCACCCATGGATGACTTACTCTCATTTTTCTGATCTGAATCTAAGGGGTCCTTGAGACCTTTCCCTTCACCATCTCCTCCCCAAAGGCAGCGTGAGGTTAAGAGCACATAGAGCTGTGCATCCGGTGAGTGTGCAGAGCTGAACAATATGCCTTTAACCTATGCAGACTCAGCTACGCTCACTCCACTGAAAAGAAAAGGAAGTAAGTGTGAGGGAAAAGAGTGTGAAGGCCAGGCACGATGGCTCAGGCCTATAGTCACACTATTTTGGGAGGTCGAGGTGAGGGGATTGCCTGAGTCCACAGGTTCGAGAACAGCCTGGGAAACTTGGCGAGGCCTCATCTCTATGAAAAATCAAAAAATTATCTGGGTGTGATGGCACATGCCTGTGGTTTCAGCTGCTTGGAAGGCTGAGGCAGAAGGATCGCCTGAGCTCAGCAGGCCAAGGCTGCAGTGGCTGTGAGCATGCCACTGCACTCTAGCCTGGGTGAGAGACTCCAACTCAAAAAAAAAAAAGAAACGAGTGCGAATGCTATGTGAAGTCCCCTCCTGTGGTCCCCTTGTGCACGCAGATGCCCCCTGAGCAGGAGGGGTTGTGAGTCTATGTCTGGGGCCAACTGAGTTTGTTTCTTGCATAGTTTGGGGCAAGGGTTGTGGGGAGTGTGCTCCTGGGGGCTTTTAAGTTTTAAATTTTTTATTTTAATGATGTGGGGTACAATTCAGGGTTACATATACAAATATTCCTTATGCAGCTACCCTTGTTGATGAGGTGTGTCCCCCCTTCCCCAGGCAGATTCCCACTACCAACAATCTCACCTCCCTGCCCCTGCAGTTTCCTGCTGCTGCCAATCCTTTTTAAATAGTATTACGATAGTTATTCAAGGTCCACTTATGAGTGAGAACATGTGATACTCAGTTCTTTGTTTCTGTGATACATCACTCAGTATTACAGACTTTATAGTCTATCTCCTGGGTGCTATTCACTGCCCCCCCACCCCAGGGCCAGGCCTGGAACTCAGCTGAGCAGCATGGTGACCTGAGGAAGCCCAAGGAAGAAACACCAGAGGACTGCATTTCGGGGAGGCATGAGGGACCTTCAGAAGACTTCCACCCCACGAGATTTCACACTGACCACAGAACTTGTGCTCAGGATAGCGTGTGACTTCCGCACAAATACTTTCTGACCAGCGAGACCAAAGGTGAAGAGCCACCTTTCTCTGAGTGTCACCTCCAGGCAGGAGCCAGGCCTGCTGTTCTTATGCAGCTCCAGACACTGGCGCCCCCGTGTTCCCTCCTGCTCCCCACATCTCACCTTCACTGGGACAGACTCCCTGTGGGTCATTTGCAGATGACATAGGCATAGTTTAGAACCATTGCCGCCCTGCAGGTGTCTGCATCCCCAGCCCTTTCTTTAAACCCAGAGAGCTACACTTTGCCATTTGCTCAAGAAGGTCCGGTGTCTAACCCACAGTGGGCGGAAGTGATACCCTTAGGCAAAGTGCCTGTTGCCTCTGGACTAGAGGCTGCACCAAGGAAATCCCTATGTTCACTTTTCCCTGTAAAGCGAGCACTGCATAACAAACTGTCCATGTTCTGAATCACACACAGCCTGCTGAACATCGAGCCGCAAGCCTGCTGGGGAACCAGGTGCCAGGGGAGTTTGCAGCACCAGCTTGAGCAAAGGATTAGCTGAGAGCCTCTTGGTTGGCTCAGAGTCTCAGTGAGTGTGGGTCCCAGGCCAGGCAGAGGCAAACGGGTGCAGGTGTGAGCACCCCATGCAGTGAAGATCCAGCCCAGCCAGCCCAGACGGAGGCCATTTTGCAGTGGAGGCCAAGCAAGAGCAACTGAGATGCTGCTGGAGGCTCAAAGCAAGAGCAGCCAATGGAGACAGAGCATTTCTCTAAAGCCCAGGACAAGTTTAAAGGGATTGGGGTCAAGTAAAAATTCACTGGCCGGGCTCGGTGGCTCAGCCTGTCATCCCACACCTTGGGAGGCTGAGGTGAGTGGATTGCCTGAGCCCGTGGGTTCGAGACCTGCCTGGGCAACTTGGCGAGACCTCATCTCTACAATAAATCAAAAAATTAGCCGGATGTGGTAGTGGGCACCTGTAGTTCCAGCTACTTGGGAGGCTGAGGCGGAGGGATCGCCGGAGCCCAGCAGGTCGAGGCTGCGGTGGCTGGGAGCGGCCACTGCACTCTAGTCTGGACGACAGAGTGAGACTCCAACTCAAGAAATTAAAAAAAAATTCACTAAGGTGTCTACAGGAAGCAAGATGTATACTGTGTTTTCTTAGTTGCTCAGAAGTGTTTTTACACTTAAAAGTGTTTGAGTTTTCATTGCTTTAAGAAATATTCAGCCAGGTGCCTACAGGTCTGGTGACTCAGGAGGCTGAGGCAGGATACTCACTCGAGCCCAGGAGGTCAAGACCAGGAGGTCGAGACCAGTCTGGGCAACAGACCAAGTCCCTATCTCTGTTAAAACAAAAAAAGACTACATATGGCTCTTCTTATTCGAACTGCTGGTCTCAGATGGTCCTTCCTCCTCAGTCTTCCAAGTAGCTGGAACTACAGGCGTGTGCCACCATGCCTGGCTAATTCTTTGGTTTATTGCAGAGATGAGGTCTCGCCAAGTTGCCCAGGCTGGTCTCGAACTCGTGGGCTCAAGTAATCCTCTCGCCTCTTCCTCCCAAAGTGCTGAAATTACAAGCACGAGCCACTGTGCCTGGCTACATTTTATTTTTATAAGTGATCTAGGTCTGGTTCCTAGTCTCTGGTAACTTCCTCTATTCACTGGTGAGGCCAATAATTTCCATCTTTATGCCATCCTTGCTGGTTTCCATAATCAACCGTGGCTGCAAGAAGAGTTTCTTTGGAAGTTCAGTTCTGTTCACTGCTGGCATTTTAATCGCCTGTCACTTCTTGCTTTGAACCTGGGTCTTACTTCCTGCACCTGAGTCTTGACTATGACCTGTTGGCTCCTCGGTCCTTCCAGGACAAGGAACTCATCTTATTTCTATCTACCTCTTACTCAGGGCATTGTCCCTAAGACCTCAGTCTGCTATACTTTGAATGTGAGACCAAACTCTGGAACCAAACTTTCTAGAGTGTGTCCCGCATGGTTCAATAATTCATTCTACAGACACGTAAGGGTCTATTGCCAGGCATGATACCAGGAAGGCCACAAACATTATGACAGCATGCCTAGCTTCCAGCACAGAAACAGGCACAAAGGGAATGAAGCAGGCCACTGTCATAAATCACATACAGAGAGAGCTGTCAACAGGAGTCAGGTCTGGGTGCTGTCAGCTGCTCAGAGGCAAGACTCAGGTTGTATCAGGTTGTATCATGGGCCTTCAAAGAAGGTGACAAGGATATGACGCATTGAGACTGCTTTATGTCTTGGCAATTGTGAATAATGCCACGATGAACATGGAGTGCCGGGGCCTGTTAGAGACCTTCATTTCAATTCTTTTGGATATATTCCTAGAAGTGGGATTGCTAGCTCATATGGTAATTCTATTTCTAATTTCTGGAAAAATGTGCATACTGTTTTCCAGAGTGGCTGCACCATTTTATGTTCCAACCAACAGCATTCAAAGGTTTCCTCTTCTTTACACCTTCACCAACATTTGTTATGGTTTGTCTTTTTTATAAGAACCAGTCTAACAGGTGTGAGCTGGCATCTCACTGTGGTTTTTTATTTGGGTTTCCCTGATCATTACTGGTGCGAGCATCTTTTCCTGTACCTTTTGGCCAACTGTATGTAGCTGTTTGAGAAGTTTGTATATTCAGGCCCTTTTAAAGCAGGTCTTTTTTTTGCTATTGATAGGCAAGGCATCCTTCAGGTATCGGATGCTAACCCTTTACCAGACATACAGTTTGCAAATCTTTTCTCCCTATTCACAGGTTTCCCTTTCATTTTGTTGATAATTTCCTTTGGTGTGCAGAAAGTTTTTTGTTTGTTTTGAAGTGAAAAAGCAGGCTTTATTGAGAGGAGAGAGAAGCTCCCACAGTGGGAGGGGACCCGAGGTGGTTTTCCGAAATGCAGAAACTTTTTAGTGTGATGTCATGCCATTTATCAATTTTTGCTTTCATTACTTGTACATTTGTTGTCATATCCCAGGAATCACTGCCAAGGCCAATGTCAAGAAGGTTTTTTCCTGTTTTCTGCTGGGAATTTTATGGCTTTGGGTCTTATGCTTAAGTCTTTAATCCATTTGGAATTGATTTCTGTGTATAATGCAAAATAAGGATTCAGTTTCACTTTTACATGTGGCTATCCACCTTTCCCATCATCACTTATTGAACAGACTATCTTAATAAGGATATACAATTTCCCCATTTTGTATCCTTGGCACCCTTACCAAAGATCAGTTGACATAAAGGGTGAATTTATTTCTAGGCTCTGTATTCTGTTCTATTTTTCTATGTGTCTTTATGCCAGTACCACATGGTTTTGATTACTACAGCTTTGCAGTGTATTTTGAAATCAGAACACGTGAGGCCTCCAAATGTCCATTAGCTGATGAATGGATAAAGAAATCATGGTGTTTACATACTATCAAATATTATTCAGTTTTAAAAAGGAAATAAATCTCACCACATTTGTCAACATGAATGAACATGGAAGAATTATGCTAAGTAAAATATGACAGGCACACAAGGACAAATATGACAGATCCCATTTATATGAGGAATCTAAAATAGTCTAACTCATAAAAGCAGAGAGTAGACTGGTGGTTCCCAGGGACTAGGATCAGGCAAAAATTGTGGCCAAAGGGTACAAAGTTTCAGTTAAGCAAGAAGAATAAGTTCTAGAGATCTACTCTACAGCACAGTGCCTATAGTTAACAGGGTGGTAGTATATTCTTAAACATGTGCTAAGAGGGTAGATCTTATGTTATGTGTTCTTATCACAAAAAAATAAATAAAGAGGGCAGGAGAAAATCTTTGGAGGTGATGATATATTTTTGGTACTGATTATGGTGATGGTTTAATGGGTGTATGCTTATCTCCAACTTCATCAAATTGTTTACATATGTACAGCCTTTTTTGTGTCATCCATACCTCGACAAAGTGGGTTTTTTTAAGACTGTATTTTACATGAATAATAAATACACATTAAAAGACCTCAGAAACAGACAGAGCTTGATGTCCATACCTCCACAGGACATACCCATAACTGAGGAAGAGTTTGTTACGGGATCTTGTCTTGAGAAAGCCATAAAAGGACATTCCCATATGACAATCTTTTGTGCCCCCAAGTGAAGGCCCTTGCTTTGTGATTCTACTTGGACTTCAAGACTGCAACATGTGTCTGGCTCACTTCAAGAGGATGAGATGGAGATTCAGAAGGGTGCTAGACTGGGACCATCTCACAGATGTCACTGTTCCTTGACGATGAGTGAGTATTCTGCTCTTTGTCTCTGTGTTGCTGCCTTATCTCTGACCATACATAGTAATTACTCTATCTGGTTAGCCATGTGTGGCTAAATCCTAAGGAGTTCTCAACCCCTGCTGCAGTAATAGAATGTGTTAAAATCACTGAACTGATTAAAATGGCATGCAACTGCAAACACACCAGACCCACACATAAGACCCTGGCTACCTGGTGGCCAGAGAGGGCATGTGTGAACTGGGGTGAGCCAGGCTTCCTTCAGGCATGGCATGCTGTCATAGATCAGGTCTTTCTTGGTCAGTACGGCTGGTTTCCACTGTTTCTTATTCTCCCCTGGCACCTGAAACAGAAAGCAGGTCTGAGAATTTTTAAAATAAATATCCAAAAACTCTGAAAATTGTACTTTGGAGGCAAATGTCCACCCAGACAAGGTGAAACATCACAGCTTCTTCCCCTAGTCTTTTGCTCCCAGCTAATTCTGTGATCCAGGTGCCATCTTTAAATTCATTATTCTGTTGAATGCTCATTTCCATTCACCACAAATAATTATCTAATTCAAGGACTGAGATGACCTGGCAGGGACATGAAAGGATTCAAGCATCAGTAGGCTGACTGGGCCAGATGACTTTTGAAAAACCTTCTAATCCAGAAAATCTGTACAGCTCAGATCTCATTTCAAGAGCCATTCCACTTGGCCCAGTGTTGGCAACCTAAATGTCCTTCCATCTGTGAAAATGCTCCCCCTCCAGTTTGAATTCTGGGCCTCAGTATAAAAGTTCAAGATTGGTTTGGAAAAGCCCATTGCTCTAGCCTTGCTACACCAAACATGGGCTACATTCCAGGCACATCAGCATCATCTGGGAGGTGTCTAGAAAGGCGGGGTCTCAAGACTATCCAGACCTGCTGAATCAGACTCTGCATTTCAGCAAAATCTTCAAGTAATCGATATGTTCTTTAAAGACTAATAAGCACTGCTTTAGTTGAGATTGAGACTGTCTTTCACTTTGGGAGGCCAAGGTGAGAGGACTGCCTGAACCCACAAGTTCAAGACCAGTTTAGGCAATTTGCGAGAACTCATCTCTACAATACATCAAGAAATATTAGCCAGGCATGGTGGCACGCACCTGTAGTTCCAGCTACTTGGAAGGCTGAGGCAGGAGGATCGCCTGAGCCCAGCAGGTCGAGGCCTCCAGCCTGGGCAACAGAGTGAGACTCCAACTTAAAAAAAAAAGATTGTCTTTGATTCTGGCAACTAATTCAGTGAAGATTCAACCCCCTCATAACAAACCACAACTCAAAATGTATTCAGAATTAAAGTAAGTTAGACAACAAGCTAAGTGAATGATAAAACTAATTTTACCCTTACTGTTCTTATCGTTAACTTTAAGTGGCACAGTGGAATCTGTGCTGAGGTAGAAATGTGTGCGTGACTTTTGCTTTAAGCTAACACTCAAGATTGGCATATTAGAAAAGAATGATCAAAGCAAAGAGGTGTGGGATGAGGTAAGAGTTGAATTTCATAGGTTTTTCATGTAGGCAACCTGGGTCTGAGTCCCAGTTCTGTTGCTTATTTTATTGTCTGTGTAACTTTGGGTGAGTTGTCCAAAACTCTGTGGTTCTGTTTCCTTACTGATGAGGATAACATCACATACAACAGCACTCATAAGTGCTGACTCTGGAGCTAGGACACCAGAACACAAATTTCTACTGCGCAATTTACTAGCATGGAATCTTGAGCAAGGCAACACACTTCTTTGTATCTCAATTTCTGTATCTGTGCAATGAGAAATGATAGTACTTCTAATACAGGGTTGTTGTGAAGATTAAATGAGTTAAAATTTGTAGAAAGCTTCATGAGTACAGGATAAATATCACATACTTACCAGCCAAGCAGCACTTATCTCACAGCACTGCAGTAGGATTAAATGAGACAGAGTATACAGTGCCTGGCATGGAAGGTGATGGATAGCAAAACCCTCAGTAAAGCTTAGGGTGGAGACTTTTTTTTTTTTTGAGGTGGCGTCTCACTCCGTCGCCCAGACTGGAGGGCAGTGGCCGCTCCAGCCACTGCAGCCTCGACCTGCTGGGATCCGGCGATCCTTCTGCCTCAGCCTTCTGAGTAGCTGGAACTACAGGTGTGTGCTACCACGCACAGCTAATTTTTTTTATTTATTGTAGAGATGAGGTTCCGCCTGCCCAGGCGGGTCTCGACCCCGCGGGATAATGCAATCCACTCACCTCAGCCTCCCAAGGCATGTGATTACAGGCTTAGCCACCGAGCCCGGCTAGGGTGGAGACTTTTAAACATGTTTTTAAAAAAACTGTTCTTTGAAAATAACATCTATGACAAAGCAGTGACTTTCCCTGGGAAAAATTACAAAGCAAGGCAAGAATATTTTCAATACCTTTTCTCAATCTTTCGAAAGTTCTCCCAGGAAGAATTCATTGCAGCATAATCACCTTTATATTTTAATGCAATCCCAAACAACAATTACAAACAAAAACTCCCTTTCTAGAGAAGAAGTCCCTTGCATATTTTAAAACATCTAGTTTTAGTTTATTGCTTTTGTAAGAAGACTTTTTCCCAACAGAACAACCCGAAACCCACAGGCCATAAGAAATAAGATAGACAAGTGGGACCTCATTAAACTGACAAGCTTCTGCAAAGCCAAAGAAACCATCAAGAGAGCAGGGGGACAGCCCACAGACTGGGAAAAAGTATTTGCCAACTCCAGGTCTGACAAAGGCTTAACATCTTGGATCTGAAAGGTACTCAAACATGCTGAAAAGAAAAACACAAACAACTCCATTATAAAGTGGGCAAAAGATATAACAGACACTTCTCAAAGGAAGACATCCAAGCAGCCAACAGACACATGAAGAAATGATCAACCTCACTAATCATCAGGGAGATGCAAATCAAAACCACACCGAGATACCACCTAACTCCATTCAGAATGGCAATTATCAATAACTCAAAAAATAACAGTTGCTGGAGAGGGTGTGGGGAAAGGGAACACTTTTACACTGTTGGTGGGAGTGCAAACTAGTGCAACCTCTGTGGAAAACAGTGTGGTGATTTCTAAAAACTCTAAATGTCAACCTCCCATATAACCCCGCAATCCCCCTACTGGGAATATACCCTGAAGAACTCAAATCGCTCTATAAAAAAGATACCTGCACACGAATGTTTATCGCAGCATTGTTCACAATAGCAAGAACCTGGAAGCAACCATCCTGTCCATCAAAAGAGGGCTGGATTTAAAAAATGTAGTACATATACACGATGGAATACCATGCAGTCATTAAAAAGAACAAAATCATGAATTTCACAGCAACCTGGATGGAACTAGAGTCTATAATACTGAGTGAACTCTCAAAGAAACAAAGATATGAGTATCACATGTTCTCACTCATATAGTGGACCTTGAACATCTATCATAATACTATAAGAAAAGTATTGACAGTGGTGGGAAACTATTGGGGGGGGAGGGAGGGGAAGGGAGGTGGGATTAACGGTAGTCAATATCTGTCTGGGTGCCTGAATGAAACATATTTGTATATATAATCCTTAACTGTACCCCATAATATCAAAATAAAAAATACTGATAAAAAAAAAGAAATCAAAATAAATTGTTAGAGAAGGCAATGTACAAGACCCTACAAGGTAAATAAGCTATAGCCTCAAGGCATAAACCATTTAGGGGGTTCAGAATAAATTTTTTCCAGCTTCTATATTAAACTTAGTAAATTACTTTTTTGGCTCATTAGATAGGACTGGAGAAGCTACAAATGATCCTCCTAAAGTGACTCTCTTATTTACCTGGTCAGAGCCAATTCATCAACTTTGACCATAATCAGTTATTTAAATGTGAACACCACTAAGCATCATTCTTCAAAACCAATATTAAGCTTACAAAATGAGACTCTACAGTAAAATTCAGGCCTTTCTGCTGGTGGGATCGCAAACCCACTAACATTTTGAGTGGTACATGCAGGTATACATCATCCAAAGTCCTAAAACATGTGGTTTATTGAAGGGTTGTGTGTGTATATGATAAACTGCTCTGCAAACACTTGGAGGGACACCTTCCTTCACTCCTGTGTGCAGAGCTGTCATTTTAACATTGTATAAGAGCTTCTTGGCAGGTGCCAGACAGGCTCTCTTTGATGCAGGCCTCTTTTGTCAGGTGCAGGACTGGCATTCTTGGATGCAGGGGCTCTCACATCAGATGCAGGACAATCTCTCTTGGGTGCAGGGCTTTCTTGTCAGTAGCAGGATGGGCTCTTCCAGGTGCTGGGTTCTCCCATCAGGTACATGACAGGATTTCTTGGGTGCACGGCTCTCGCATCAGGTGCAGGACAATCTACCTCTGGTGCGGTACTTTCTTTTCAGGTACGAGACAGGCTTTCTTGGGTCCAGGGCTCTCCTGTTAGTTGCAGGACAGGCTTTCTTGGGTGAAGGACTCTCCCACACTAAACTTTAACCCTAAACCCTAAACCCTAACCCTAACCCCTAACCCTAACACTAACCCTAAGCCTAACCCTAACACTAACCCTTTCTCAAATGGTGCAGAACAACGTCTCTCAGTGGCCGGACTTCTTTGTCAGATATGGGACATGTTCTCCCAGGTTTAGGTGTCTCCCATCTGATGAAGGACAGGCTTTCTTGGGTGCAGAGCTCTACCATCAGGTACATGACTGGCTTTCCTGGGTGCAGGGCTTTACCATCAGGTGCAGGACAGTTGATCTCTGGTGCAGTGCTTTCATTTCAGGTTCAAGACAGGCTTTCTTGGGAGAGCCAATCCCATACCTGACAAGAAAACCTGGCAAGTGAGAGTGATTGTCTTAAACCTGATGGGAGAGCCCTGCACCTAAGAAATACGGTAGTGCACCTGATGGAGACTCCTGCACCCAAGAAAGTCTGTCTCATACCTGAAAAGAAAGCACTGCACCAGAGATAGATTATCCTGCACCTGATGGGAAAGTCCTGCACCCAAGAAAGCCTCTCATGAATCTGATGGTAGAGCTCTGCACCCAAGAAATCCTGTCCTGCATCTGCTGGGTTACACCTAAACCTCGGATAACATGTACCATATCTGAAAAATTAGGTCGTCCTCTGAGAGAGATTTTTCTTATCCTGTCGGGAGTTGGTTTGTGATAGGGTTAGGCTTAGGGTTAGGGTTACGGTTAGGACAATCACTCTCAGTTGCCAGGCTTCCTTTTCACTTATGGGATGGGCTCTCCCAAGTGCAGGGCTCTCTCTTCAGGGCTCGGACATGTTTTCTTGGGTGTTGTCCCCTCCGATCAGGTGATCAGGTGATCAGGTGCAGAACAATCTCTCTCTGATGCAGGCCTTCTTTTAAGGTACGGGACATGTTCTCCCAGGTTTAAGTCTCTCCCATCAGGTGCAGGACTGGCTTTCGTGGGTGCGGTCCTCTCCCGTTAGGTGCAGGACAAGCTTTCTTGGGTGAAGGACTCTCCTACCCTAAACCTTACCCTAAACC
>CAUYQG010238583.1:0-14761 GCA_963574415.1 Tarsius wallacei | reverse complement strand
TTTTTTTTTTTTTTGAGTTGGCGTCTCACTCCGTCGCCCAGACTGGAGTGCAGTGGCCGCTCCCGGCCACCACAGCCTCGACCTGCTGGGCTCCGGCGATCCTTCCGCCTCAGCCTTCCAAGTAGCTGGAACTACAGGCGCGCGCTATCACGCCCGGCTAATTTTTTTGATTTATTATAGAGATGAGGTCTCGCCAAGTTGCCCAGGCGGGTCTCGAACCCGCGGGCTCAGGCAATCCACTCACCTCAGCCTCCCAAGGCGTGGGATTACAGGCTGAGCCACCGAGCCCGGCTGTGTTAAGTCTCTTATAAGTCCTTCTCTGAGTTGGTGGTGTCTCTGACCAGCCAGAAGTAGCTTCAGTGGTAAACGTATTCACTTCTGAAAAAAAAGAAGCTGTCACTAAAAATAAGACTTCTAAATAAAAACAAACCATGCTTGTATCTGATAATTACACCCAAAATTTGTGTGTGGGCTGGGTGTGGTGGCTCACACCTGTAATCCCAGCACTTTGGGAGGTGGAGGTGAGAGGATTACCTGAGTCCAGGGGTTTGAGACCAACCTGGGCTACTTGATGAGACCTTGTCTCTATAGTAAATAAAAAGATAGCTGAGTGTGGTGGTACACATCTATGGTTCCAGTTATTTGGAAAGCTGAGGTGGAAGGATTGCCTGAGCCCAGCAGGTTGAGGCTCCAGTGGCTGTGCCACTGCACTCCAGCCTGAGTGACAGAGTAAGACTTTGACTCAAAAAAAAAATTGTGTGTGTGTCACACATTTTGACACTAGTAGACTACTTTTCTTCCAGATGGATATCAGTTTAAGTCACCCTATAATGCCTTCCTCCACATACTACCAACTTTCCCATTATGTTCCTTAATGATAGAAATGTATCTAAAGTTATTATAGCCCCAGTTGCTATATTTAGTATGCTTTGGTTTTATTTTCCTATGTTAGGCTTGGGTGGAATCATAAAGAATTTGGGTTCAGAGGTATGCTAGCCTTCTTCCTGTTGCTCAGGTGAGAGGTACCTCTGGAAGGAGTGTGCTCCCTGAAGCCACATGCCACTGAGTAGGATGACAGGGGAGAGGTGAGGCTCAAGGCTGCTAGGAGAGTAGGTGCACTGGGAACAGAGGGTGGGTGATAAAGGTGGTTCCATTCTGCGTGTGGGCAGGCAGTGAAAGGCCACAAAAAAGCGAGGGAGAGGAGTCAAACCTTTTTTGGAGGAATTACTGAATTAGTTGCTGGAAACCTGGCCACTCCCAGAGTGATGTTTACTCTAATTTCCCTGAAGTCCTTTTAGAGTTGTTGGCACTCTCATTAGCCGGGCTGTTTCATCCTGATTTCACATTCTCCCGGTGCTGGTCTTGAAACCATGAGGTTTCTCCTGTTTTTCTGATGATAACGATCCTTAACTGGGCAGTGTTATTTTAGCAAATAGCCCAAGCAGAGCTGAGTGCCAGACCTGTCAGTGTTTATCCAGCCCTGCAGACCTTGGGTGCCGGGTGAAGCTCTCACTCTCCCTTTCCATGTTAGTCTGCAAATCTAAGAGTAAGGGTCCTTGGAAAGCAACCCAACAAGGTTATGAATTGCCAAGCGGCTCTTTCGCATTCAGTGAGGGAAAAGCATGCAGGCTTGCCACTTTACACTTTAGATGGCATTTATTCCCCTAATTGGCTAAAAATAGAACTCCCTAAAATGATTAATCTACTTTGTAGAGATTTTTACAACAACTAGAAATGTACATTTTTTGGTCTTCCTCTCTCTCTCTCTCTCTCTTTTTTTTTTTAGAAAGCAGGATTTATTGAGAAGTCAGAAAAGTTCCCACAGTGGGAGGGGACCTGAAGGGGTTGCCCCTGGTCTTCCTCTTAACCGGGAAAATAGCGCAGCCAAATGGTCACCTGGCTATTGAAAAGATACTACTTTTCATCAAAGTTGTCTGATGATACATTGTCCAACTCCTGCCACTGAATCCTGCCTGCAATGTTCATATTCCTTGTCAACTCATGGGGCTTTGAGACTTGAGGACATGAGTGGAATAGAAATGGGGGTGAGAGGGTAGGTGAAGATGATTGGCAAGTAGATGATGCTTAACTTTAATCTCCTCCAGAGGTCTGTTTTTGGATTTGCTACACATAGAGGACAAGCTTTGAGAGTGAGGACAGTGGCAGGAAGAGAAGATCTTGTTAAAGAGGTGTTGAGATGATGGGGTCGGTTGGCTTTAAGAAAGCCAAGAATTTGTTCCTAACGGTAGGGGAAGTATCCTTGAGGCTACTTGTGGTTGTATGAGGAGTGAGTAGTTGGCCTAGATGTAGAAGCAAAATGAATGACAAGGCTGGTAAGAACCCTCAGCATTTAGTAGTTGGCCTAGATGTAGAAACAAAATGAATGAACAAGGCTGGTGAGAACCCTCTGCCACCTGACCTTACAGGGAGGATTCTGAGCACAGTGTGGCCTCGCCTTCTGAGTAGCTGACAGCATGAACTCTCAATTGGCAGCTGTGGAGACAGGGTTTGTCAGAAGAGGAGCCTGGGAAAGTCTCCACCCCCAGGCTTTGGAAGAAGCAGAAGAAAGTCTTGCTACCCTAAATAGTGACAGCTGAAAATCACAAGGGAGCCTTCTGTTTGGGAGTCATGACCTTTCCTGTCACATCACTGCATCCTGGCAGGCTGTTGGAGAGATTTGTGTGACAGGCTCACCTTTCAGCACGCCTCAATCATAACACTGAGATTGCAGGAGTGAGGAGGAAGGAGAGAGAAGAGAGCTTGCGCCTGCTTTCTAAACACCTCCTTTCTCTCCCCGTCAGGACAGGGTTGCAGAGGTCACCAGTCATGTGATAACATCCTGATGATAAGGTGGAAAGTCTCTCCCTTAATCCTGCGAGTGTGGCATCTGCATGGGCCATTAAAGAAGGGATGTTGATCTCACCTGGACCACCGACAGCCGGCACTCACATATCAGATCCCTGCCAACTCTCTCAGCAAAGCACCCGCCTTCGTCAGAATCCAAGCATTCACAGTGGGGAACTCTTGATTTTTAATTATGCAGGAAACCACTTTCTCTTTTTAAAATGATAAATGACTTAGGAGAAGCAGACACAATTGTGTCTTTCCAGGATTGTTTAGGAGATTTGAAGGTAGAAATATGATGGATTGGATTTGAATTCGCTTAGCTCTGAAAGATAAATTGTCACTAAAATCATAAGGCTGCATATTTTTACAGCCAGGCCCATTTCACTTTTAAAGCTGGCTATTCTCTATAGGCTTTTTTGTCAGCAATGGGAAAGGAATGGGATAATAATTATCAGATTAGAATACCATTAAAGTCACTAAGGCAGTCGGTTTGCTGGGTTGAAATATTTGGTTAGGCTGCTTGTCTTATTACTTCCTGCAGTTGCAGCAAAAAAGACTGAGACAGTATCCTTGTGGAAACTTACATGTTCCTTTTGTGGTGAACGCCATGATATTTCATGATAAATGGAAAGCGATCCTCTGTTCACATTATTAAAACATTTAAAAAAAATTCATCTTTATGCCGGGCTCGGTGGCTCAGCTTGTAATCCCGTGCTTTGGGAGGCTGAAGTGAGTGGATTGCCTGAGCCCGTGGGTTCGAGACCCGCCAGGCCAACTTGGTGAGACCTCATCTCTACCATAAATCAAAAAATCAGCCGGACATGGTAGCGCGCGCCTGTAGTTCCAGCTACTTGGAAGGCTGAGGCGGAAGGATTGCCGGAGCCCAGCAGGTCGAAGCTGCGGTGGCCGGGAGCAGCCACTGCACTCCAGTCTGGGCGACAGAGTGAGACTCCAACTCAAAAAAAAAAAAAATCATCTTTATAATACCCAGATCAAAACAATGAACTTACTCTGGGTGAAATTTTCTTGAAGATTATATTTGTAATTACTTGTATATATAGACCATCTTTGAAATAACGCACAAGAAAAACTAGTAAATTTGACAGCCTCTGGAGGGGAACTAGATAATAGGGGAACTGGACTATTATTATTTAAATTATAATTTAAAAACTACTCATTAAAGTGTTACCTTTTAATATTAAACACATTTCTTTTAAATATCTTTCTTGTTAAATATCATGTGGTGGTTTGCTTTTTCAGTTAATGTATGTGTGATGGACCCATAGTATGGCTTTATCCACCCTGGATTGTACTGAAGACAGATATAAAGACACATGCACAGAAGCAGCCAAGACGTAACAGAAAGCAAAATCTAGCAGGGTAATTGTCTCACCACACCTCCCAGGAAGGTCTGTGATTGTACTTGGCCAGAGGCTGATAAAGATTGTTCATTTAAATGTGACTTTAAAATAAGTCATCTTTTATTATTCATCTTACAAATGTAGTATCTGTTTAGAGTAGAACATTTAGAAATGCTTATAAACAGAATAGAATTTACCCATAATCGAGCTACTCAGAGATTATTGTTATTAACCTTTCAAAATATACATATACATATATATTTTTTTCTGTATTTATCTGTTTCTACATTTGGCAGTTTCTTCTATGTAGGCATGAGGGATGCCACCAACTGAATTCCCTTTAGCAGCCAGGCAGGTAACATAAATGTGTGAAATCAGCTGGTTATAAGGTAAATTAGAGAATGATGAGGGTTCTGCCAAACTGGAGAGTTTATTTACCTACAGATATCTCAAAGTTTCTATGATATGTGGCCAAATATAACAGTGGAGGCTAGCATTAGCTTGTGGGCCACCAGCTGATTTCACATGAGGTAGCCAGCGTTTTGCTTTTCTTCTGTATCCTTTCAGAGACATTCTATGTGTGAGTGCGCGTACATATTTTACATATGCACACTTAAATACATTGACTCTCTTCCCACCCCACACCCCTGGCCTTTTTTGTTAAGCAAATGATAGCATGTCGGTTGCTGCTCTGAGACTCAGTCAAATCTTTTGGCTGATAGTTTGTTGTCTTGGCTGCATTATCACTTATTACCGCTCTCCAGATCGATTATCTTCTAGGGTCTTCTTCGTACTATTCAAAGAATGTAAGGGTTCTTCCCACTACAAAATGTTTGCATTTTCTTTTAATGAAAAATCTCTTTCCACTTTAAACCTTATGCAATTTCCTACCCTCCGTTCTTCATTTTAGACCACGTCAAGTTCCTTTTATTTTCTTTCCCCTATCTTGGTAGTATTTTCATCACCTATCAGTTATAATTATCTTCAGGTTCCATTAGCATTTTGTTATGCATGCTGTGAGAATCATAAGAGATGTTAAATGGGACTAAGCCTGAGCTTGACCCTTGGGTCACCCTATTAGACGCAACCACCTTCCCCAAATTGAATACCATGTCATCCATCATTGTACTTTCTAAACGCTCTTGCCCACAGTTTTAGCTGCAAGGAGCTGCTTTCAATATCTACCATCTGCTACTAACTCCTATCTAGCAATATAACAAATCTAACAATGAATCTTGTCTAACTAATAAGATTATTAGGCATGATTCTGTTGACAGTATACGCATTGGCAGCTTTCCTTGAGTGCTTTTTAAAAAACTGCTTTGGCAGCAGATAAGCACTTTTCCCCAAAGTGCTTATAGTTAACAAAGTGTAGTTAAAAGGGCAGCGTTCTAATCCTGACTTTACTGATGCACAATCTTGGTAGGCATCTAAAGACAAAGGCTTTATCTCCTCATCTACAAAACTGGGTTAGTAATATCTATTACTTTTACATCACAGGGCTATTGGGATAACGTTGCAAAACAAATGCAAAATAAGTTTATTAAATGCTATATGAATAGATTCTTTTTCACTGCAGGACTGCTCACAATCAATTGAGAAAATAGGATATTTGTGCTATTTTTTTTCAAGTTGGGGTTTTACTCTGTCACCCAGGCTAGAGTACATTGGCATGACCACAATGATCATGACTCATGGCAGCTTCAACCCCCTGGGCTCAGGTGATCCTTCCACCTCAGCATCCCAGGTAGCTGGAACTACAGGCATGCACCACCACACCTGGCTAATTTTACAAAAAAAACTTTGTAGAGATAAGTTTTTGCTATGTTGCCTAGACTGGTTCGCCCTCCTTGGCCTCCCAAAGTGCTGGGATTACAGATGTGAACCACCATGCCTGGCCTATATTTATGCTATTTAAAACTACAATTTCCTTTCAGACCCCTCTACTTTCCTTCACCCCTTTCCCTAGTACTCCCTATTCAGCATCTGACTTTGACTTTTTAGAGGCTCTGGTCCAAAGCTTCCTAGAAGGCTTCCTCAGCGTCTCTCTTCTCTGCCTCCAAAATCTTCACCTTTAGTCTTTCATACCTGCACCGAAGATGATAGCAGGTTCACTTCTTCATCCTGGTGACCTGTTAACCTATGCCCTGCATTCTTTTCCATCTCTGTCCTGACTTTGCTTCATCTTTTTAGGGTATAATTTTTCTCCTTCTCTTTTGGCCCCTTATCTCTTATAAGTGTACCTATGTTTCTTCTTCTAAAATTCTTTCTTCAGTGCAGCTATTCCTTCAAAGCTAGTACTCATCCCAACTTCCTCCTTCTCACCACCATGTATCTACTCCCATTCCCTTCTCATTCACTTTGCCCTTATCGTCTTGCATTCCCATCCCCCACCCATACTACACTGCTGAATCTGGTGCATTGAAGGCAATTGTCTAATAACCATATCTATCTATCTATCTATCTATCTATCTATCTTCTATCTATCTTAGAAATGGGATCTTGCTATGTTGCCCAGGCTGGTGTGTGGTGGTTATTCACAGGTGTGATCCCACTACTGATCAACATGGGAATTTTGATCTGTTCCATTTCTGACTTGGGTCAATTCACCCCTTCTTAGGCAACCTGGTGATCCCTTATTTCTAAGTGGTCACCATATTGATGCCGAACTTAGAGAAGACAGCCAATCTGCGTTGTGCATTACATAGCCCAGGAGTTCTGAAGTGAGCCTCCCGCCTCAGCCTTCCTAATAACTGGGACTACAGATGCACACATCCAAGTCTCACATCTTTTGTGGATAATCACTGAATACCCAGTTCATATCCTAATTGTGGCCCCAAATTTCAAGTCTGCTTTTCAACAGCTGGCAGGGCATCTCTGTGTGAAGGTCATGATGAAGGCATTAAAACTCAGTATTTCAAAGTTAAACTTGTCATTTCTTCAAAGCTAGGTTATGCACTTAATTTCTCTATTACTGTTCAGACAACCATTTCTGTAAATCGACAATTACTTCTAAGTTATAAAATAAATTGTTTAAGAATTAAGTGAAAAAAATCTTGAAAAATATTAGAGTAATAGCAGTCGGAGTGAAATTAACATGAACTTAAAAGAGAGTCAGGTTAGGGAACAGGACATCAACATCCAGCATTTTGCTTAGAATGGAGCAACATCCAGAGCTATACAATATGCCAGTGTTTGTATTTCTAGTCTTCTTGCAAGGGTCCATATACTCGCTCTCATTTATTTACTTAGTCAACTATTTATTTACATCAATATGGATTCATGGAATTTTCTTTATTCTATAATCCATTACTGTCACTATTTTGTTATTCAAAGTGTACCAGAGTTGGCCATTGGTAGCTTCTGCAAGATGATTCCTGTGGGCTTTCTACATGGCCTATTCTTTTATGAGCATTTTCTTACTCCACAGGAGTTCCAGGATCACTTTGTACTTTCCCCACTCCATTCCTACATCTTCTTTCTTTTTTTAATAAACAAAATGTCACAGAAACTCCTTGTGTCCCATGAATCCTTCTTATTCAAATTTTCTTGTTTCCCTCTTTAGGTGTTTCTACTTTTCTGATATAGGACATATCAACTATACGTATATATGTATATATAAATATATGTATATTTATGGATATATATATCCATAAATGATACAGTGGTTGGCCGGGCATGGTGGCTTGCACCTGTAATCCCACACTTTGAGAGGCTGAGGTGGGAGGATCGCGTGAAACCGGGAGTTCAAGACCAGCCTGGGAATGTTGCAAGACCCCATCTCTACCAAAAAACCCAGAAAATTTAAAAAGTAAAAATACAGTTTTTTTCATATGTCCTAACACTAGATGAAAGAAATAATATTATAAATATGTGTAACTAGACTTTTACAAATTCATGTTGGTGACTGTGGCTCAAAAGTTCATTCATTTTAACTGCTATACAATATGCCATTGTAAACCGGGCTCGGTGGCTCAGCCTGTAATCCCGCGCTTTGGGAGGCTGAGGTGAGTGGATTACCTGAGCCCGCGGGTTTGAGCCCTGCCAGGGCAACTTGGCAAGACCTCATCTCTACAATAAATCAAAAAATTAGCCGGGTGTGGTAGCGCGCACCTGTAGTTCCAGCTACTTGGAAGGCTGAGGCGGAAGGATCGCTGGAGCCCAGCAAGTCGAGGCTGCAGTGACCGGGAGTGGCCACTGCACTCCAGTCTGGGCAACAGAGTGAGACTCCAACTCAAACAAAAACAAAAACAAAACAATATGGCATTGTAGAATTTATTTATTCTACAAAATTTATTGAATACCAAATTTATATTTTCTTTCATCACTTGATAGACATTTTGATTGCACTCAATATTTGCCATTATAAACATATTCTTGTAGGTTTTTTCCTTGAATCATTGTGTTAGAATTTCACTGGGTTATACACTTAGAAATGTAATTATTAGATTGTAGGGTGTGCATGTATGTCTTCAACTTCATCAGATCTTGTCTCCAAAGTGATTATTTTTATTTATATTCCTATATGTGATTTTATGTCTACAGATCTTCAACAATCTTGGTATTGTCCGTCATTTAAATTTTTTTGCCAAAGTGGCAGGAGTGAAATAGTGTTTGTTGTCTTTATCTTCATTTCCTTGATTATGTTGCCCAGACTGGAGTGCAGTGGCCGCTCCCGGCCACCACAGCCTCAACCTGCTGGGCTCCGCCTCAGCCTTCCAAGTAGCTGGAACTACAGGCCTGCGCTACCATGCCTGGCTGCTAAGTATCTTTTAATCCTTATTGGCCATTTCTATCCTGTAAACTGTTCATAATCTTTTGCCCATTTTTCTGTTGCATCGTTGTTCTCTTATTGACTTGTAATTTTTGATAAGTTCCACGTCCTGGCACTTTGCTTGTTACCTGTGATGCAAGTATTGTCTCTCAGTGGATGGCTTGTCTTCTAATATTGCTTGACATGTCTTTTCATTCTTTTATTTTTCAGCTCAGTCTTCCAAGTGAGTTTCCTAATAAGACATATTAATGACGTGGCCTATGGCATGCTACTCATAAATCAATTTCTTTTAACTAAATCATTCACAAGGAGTTTGAAACAAACTAGATGATTTTGAAATAAATTTTTGGACTCAAGGGACAGAAATCCACTCAGAGAGCTTAAGGAAAAAAAATCCTCTTTAATTCTGTTTCTCAGTGGAGGGGGGTGGGGGTGGGGAGGTGGAGAAAGAAACCGAAAAGCAACTTTGAGCTTTTTCTCAAGTGAGGTGTAGCCTTCATCTGTTTCTTTGTAATAAAATCTGAGGCTGGGAAGGGGCTCTTTGATATCTGTAATATCCAATTTAAAATACACTGAATTTCAGAAATAAAGAACCAGAAGGAACCACAGGGACCATCTGGTTGAACCCTCTCATTTTACAGGAAATAGAGGCTCAGAGAGATGAAATAAAATATTTAGGGTTGAGACCAGTTTATTTCCCCTAAAGATTCCATTTTTTAAAAAGCATGAATTTAGCCCTTCATTCCTCCAAGGAAATGGAACTTTCACAATTTGACTCATACCATACAATCTCCTCGAAGTTTCTCTCTTCTTTTGAGATATTCCTCCCTTCCCCTTTATTGGTACTCTTGGAGTTGTAGATAAATCATGGTCAAATGCTTTGGCAACATAGCAACTAATATTCCCCTGAACCCAATGGGAATTATAAATCAGTCTGCAGAATGGTTGGGGAACTTCCATTTCTCCTTGTTTTATTTCTTCTCTTTCTTCTTTCTTCTTCCATCTCCTCTCTCCCTCCCTCCCATTTGTTTATTTATTTGTTTACTATTTTTTTGAGTTGGAGTCTCACTCTGTCACCCAGGCTGGAGTGTAGTGGCATGCTCCCAGCCACCACAGCCTGGACCTGCTGGGCTCCGGCAATCCTTCCACCTCAGCCTTCAAGTAGCTGGAACTACAGGTGCACACTCCCGTGCCTGGCTAATTTTTATTTACTTATTGTAGAAATTTGGTCTCACCAAATTGCCTGAGCTGGTCTTGAACCCATGGGCTCAGGCAATCCACTCCCCTTGGCCTCCCAAAGTGCTGAGATTACAGGCTGAGCCACCGAGCCTGGTCCCTTCTTTCCTTTTAAATTAAGATCCATTTCCTTCCTCTAGGGAGAGAGCACAAAAATATTCTTTCTTAGACTTTGGAAACTTCAATTAGAAATAAATCTCTTCAAATGGTTAGGTGAGGGTTCCCTGAGTAAGACTAAAATATCTCAATACTTTTTTTTCTCACTTATTTTTCTTATGCAGGGTCCACATCTAAATAGCCCAAAAGTTTATTTTGGTTAAATCAGTTTTCTTATCTAAATAAAGTGCTATATGAAGGGTATTGTTTCTATTTAGAGTCACTTTTAGCTCTACAATGTCTATGAATCTAGGATAAGATACATCAAAAGGGTGTTGAGAAAAAGCAGAGTAAGTAACTGCATATAAAAACCCTTCTATCTTAACAGCCCAGTGTGGTTAAATCACTCCTGGATCTCCTTGAAGCTACTCTCTGTAGTAATTGTCAGATTTCTCTGGGTCCTTACTTTAAAAAACATCTCTCCATCAACAACAGCTCAGCATGCTAGAAACCAGAGAGTTAGCTCTTAGAGGATCATGGCTGTGTCTTAGTCGCCCTTGTTCACTAGTGCTGTCTGATGATGATGATGATGGTAGTGATAAAAAATAATTATGCATATTACAAGCCAAGCACTGTTGGAAGTATTTCACACATATGAACAACTCATTAAATTCTCACAAGTCTGAGGCAAGTTGCTATTATTATCTCCATTTTACACATGGAGGCATAGAGAGGCTAAGTCATTTATCCAGAGTCATACTGTTTATCAGTCAGGGGCCAAACAGAACAGAGGTGACACATAAAAATAGTTAACTTGGGAGTTTTATTTACAAAGTGGGCTAACTGCAAATGTGAATGTGGAGGAGGCACTGATGGGAGCAGGCAAGCTCTTACCAACCCTAGGCCTGAATGGATGAGGGGAGGGAGCAGAACCCAGAGGAAGGGAGAGTTGTGTGAAGCCAGTTGACCAGAGCAGTGATCTCTGGTCAAGGACACTGTCAGCCTAAGGCAGCCTTGCAGAGAAGGAGCCAAGGGAATAAACATCCTAACCTCCCTCTCTGTCCTGCATCTGTTCTCCTGACTGGACCCTTCAGTGACTGACTTTGGTAGAAGTGTCTCAAAGACTATTGATGCCATCTACACAGCCCAGCACCAGGGCAGAGAGTAGAGGCCGTCTGAGCACACCAGACAGTAAGTAATAGGCTTGAGATTTGAACCCAGGCAATCTAACTCCAAAGTCCACACTCCTAACCAACTGTGCGATATGATGTCTTCTGCATTAAGGAGGCACTCCAGTACACAGTGACTAGCATGTAACTGGACTGTATTAGATAACTCATCTAAAGGCAGTGACTTGCTCAATAAGTGACCGGACAGGTTCACACACTGTCAATGTATGTCCCAATGGCAAAAGAACCAGCACAACCATGTCGATTTTATTATTTACTTATTTGTATGTACCTAACTTGATCTAGCAAGGATTAGACATTGTGAGATTCATCTTCTTCTCCATCCTTAATCATCTACCCATTTGCACACTTTAGAGCAAAAATCAATGGATTTTTCTTCCATTGCATATGCTTTCTCAAAGTTGTATCTCTTCTTGGTTATTCCAAAATAATTGGATTATGGCTACTCTGGAGTTAAAAGTTGCTAAAGGTTAAATTGTTTCCTTTTAGTTTCAAGTTTGGGGGGCTATCACATAGATTAAGTTGAATGCATAATTGAATTTTATGAGAAATTACCAATTACTTCAAGAATCACCTATAATTGGTGTAAAATGTTTCAATATTATTGTTTTCCTTTTTTTTTTTTTTTGAGTTGAAGTCTCACTCTTGTCACCCAGGCTGGGGTGCAGTGGCACACTCACGGCCACCACAGCCTTTACCTGTTAGGCGATCCTTCTGCCTCAGCCTTCCAAGTAGCTGAAACTACAGACACACCCCACCACACCTGGCTAGTTTTTGTAATTTATTGTAGAGAGGAGGTCTCACCAAGATACCCAGATTGGTCTCAAATGCCCGGGCTCAGGCAATCCTCTCGCCTTGGCCTTCCAAAGTGCTGGAATTACAGACTGAGCCACCTCAGTCAGCCTATTGTTTTCAAACAGGTTTCTCTTTTACAGAAAAGAAAAATCCTAGGGCACTCTGTGGTCATTCTAGAGAAGGAAAGTTGGCCTAAGGAGCTTTTGGTTCTGTATGAAAAGTAATTGAGGAGAGTAACTGAGTTCCATCCTGGGAAAGTGGCCTGAAGGCAGATTTCATATCAGAAGCTTTATCAAGCAGGTGGCCCAAAGGAACTGCACAGTCTTAAGGATGGAGAAAAGAAAACAGAGTTAAGAGGAGAGCACAGAGTCCTGTTTTAGAAAGATATGTATGCCTTCGATTTTCTTCTTTAAACCCTGGGACTTGAAAAATTGCCAGTGGGAATAAGAATTCTGATTCAAATAAGACCATTCTGAAGTTCCAAAAACAGAGAGTCATATAAGAAAGGCAAGTACAACACTCTCCAACTTCTTCAAGTTGTGTGTACTAACAGCATTTGCCCAGCAGCTCCAGAGGGGGAAAAACCTCAGGACTGAGCACAGATAGTCCTCTTGAAATAAAAGAAACCGGCCAGGCACAGGCTCAGCCTGTAATTCCAGCACTTTGGGAGACCAAGGCGAGAGGATTGCCTGAGCCTAGGGGTTCAAGACCAGACTGAGCAACTTGGTGAGACCGCCTCTCTACAATAAATCACAAAAACTAGCCAGGCCTGGTGGCATGCATCTGTAGTTCCAGCTCTTGGAAGGCTGAGGCGGAAGGATCGCCTAAGTCCAGCAGGTCGAGGCTGCAGTGGCCATGAACTGTCACTGCACTCCAGCCTGGGCAAAAAATAATTATACTCCAACTAAAAAAAAAAAAAAAAAAAAGAAAGAAAGAAAAAGAAAAAAAAAGGAAAAGAAAATAAAGGAACTCAAGATATGAGAAAAGAACAGCCAAGGTGCCATACTGGAGGATTTTCCCTTACAATTAGAGAAATATAGAGTGCAGTATGGAACTGTGATTTACTTTCTTTTTTGAGATGTGAACTACATTAAATTGCCAAAGAATGTGGAGAGCAGCTCCCATGATACCTACCACAAATCCATTTTAAGAATCCCACAGGACCCGCTCGGTGGCTCAGCCTATAATCCCAGCACTTTGGGAGGCCGAGGTGAGTGGACTGCCTGAGTCCACGGGTTTGAGACCAGCCTGGGCAACTTGGTGAGACCTCGTCTCCACAAGAAATAAAAAATTAGTCGGGCGTGGTAGTGCGCTTCTGTAGTTCCACCAGAGCCCAGCAGGTTGACGTTGAGGTGACCGTGAGTGTGCCACCACTGCACTCCAGCCTGGGCGATGGAGTCAGACTCCGACTCAAAAAAAAAAAAAAAGGAATCGCACAGGAGTGTGAATAGCACGGTTCTGCAGAACCATCCTGAACAATGACGGTGCACTTGAGAACTGGTGTGCTCAGTGGGGGGCGCCATGCCAATGAGGCCGGGTCAGGGGAACTGAGGCTCTGTGGTGTGGTGGGCTGCTCTGCTGGAGTGGCTTCTGCCAGAGATTTCATTCCTTCCTCTTCCTTTAGAAAGAGGAAGTTGCCAGCTGCTGGCAAGGCCAGAAGATAATTTTGAAGCACATTTTCCTTATTTTTGGAAGGAATGCTTGCATGGCTTCCTTTAGTTGTATGCATGAATGAGTAGGTGTTGTGGTTTAGGGATGGTTGAGATGCTAAAGCCAGTTCTCAATCAGCCTTTCTGGGGTTGGCTTGCTCACTTGGAAGAAGCTATTCATGTGAACCTATCACTGAGAGGGTAACATCTGGGGTTCAAGTCTTCTGAGGAGGGAGTCTGGTGGGGAAGGGAGGGGTCCCCATGCATTGAAGAGTTGCCATATGGAGTTCTCTTTAGCATTCATGGTAGCAGCTAGAACTGAGGTCTTAACGGCAGACCCAGCTTTTAAGATAGTTTTCCTGGTGCAGGTAGCACTTCCTCTCCCTCTAGTCAGTATCTTCTTAGTTGAAAACAGCCTGAATTTCTTTTTTTCTAATTTTGAAATTTTTTATTTTAAAATTATGGGGTACAATTCAGGGTTAGGTATACGAATATTCATTATGCAGGTACCCTTGTTGTTGAGGTATGCCACCCCTTCCCCAGGCAGATTCCCACTATTGCCAATCCCACCTCCCCGTCCCCCAACCCCCCACAGTTTCTGCTATTATCAATCCTTTTCTTATAGTATTACAATAGTAGTTCAAGGTCCATTTATGAGTGAGAACATGTGATGCTCAGTTCTTTGTTTCTGTGAAAGATCACTCAGTATTATAAACTCTAAGTCCATCCAAGTTGCTGTGAAGTTCATGATTTTGTTATTCTTTCTGGTTGCATAATATTCCATTGTGTATATGTACCACATTTTTAAAAAAT
>CAUYQG010238579.1:0-11430 GCA_963574415.1 Tarsius wallacei | reverse complement strand
TACACAGAAGAGCAATAAGCGAGTAGGACTATTTGAGCTTTAGATGAGCCTGGGCAACAAAGCCAGATCCTTTCTCTCTCTCTCTCTCTCTCTCTCTCTCTCTCTCTCTCTCTCCTTCTCTGTCTCTGGGGGTGGGTGGGGGGGGGTGTATTTAAAATCAGCTAATGAGAACAGATGGAGGATAAGACACTATATGAGAATAAGAGATACTAATTATAATAAGAAAGAACATTACTCGTACGGTCCCCATATATATTTTGAAGCATAATGTCCTGAATTAGCATGTTTATAGAAAAAAATGACAATGTCATGCATCCTTAGTGAATGGAAAAATATTCTGTTTTGAATGAAAATAGGTCTATATGTATGAAATAATGTCATAAACCCTTTCACTAAGCAGTCTATTCTCATAAATGTATTCTAAGAAAATAGAATTTGTTTTGGTTGCAGTATTGATTTCTTTAGCCAATTATGGATTTAAAAGATTGGAAAACCTCCTATATGTGCAATAATAGGGAATACTAAATATATTGTTATGCAACCATACAATAGTATGTAGCTAGCTTAAATGTAGTTAGCTAAAATGATAAGTTGAACCATCATTTTTCATGATAAAATTTGAAAAATACCCCATAATCATGACTTTTGGGTTAAATGAGTCTTTATATAAAGTATGGCAAAGCATTTACAGAAAAATAGAAAAATTACAGAAAAATAGGTAGAATATATGGAATATATGAAATGGTTCAGTAAAGTTGTCAAATTCCAGGTGAATTGACAAAATTCATGTATATATAAATCTTACAAAACCTATATAAACTCTTCTTTGAGGAATTTTAAAAATATAATTAAAGATCAAAATGAATTAGAGAGCTCTATATTAAGTTTGTAAATAGATTCTATATGTTAGGGATGCCAATTCTTTCCTAATTAACTTAAAAATGGGAGAAGCTGATATTAAAATTTATACAGAAAAATGTAATATGAGGAATAGCCTAAAACATCTTGATTGAAAATAGGATAGGTATTAATAGACACAAAGGAATTTGACAGTGCGGTTAAGTTTTATTTTTTAAGAAAGAAATATAAAAGGAAATGAAGGAAGGGAGGAAGAAAGGAAGAAGGGAAGGAGGGGGGGAAGAGGGGAAAGAAGGAGGGAGAAAGGAGAAGGGAAGGTGGAAAGGGTAGTAGGAAAGGAAGGAGAAATATATACATTTTTGGCCTTTGGTTTTTTTATACATGTACATGTTACACAATTATTTTCTATTATATTTTACATTAGTTCCAAATATTTTCTCTATGTTTTCCATGCAATGCTGTGAAATCTAAAATTTTTATGGCAGAACATTTAGTAGTGTCATACATAGAAAAATATATACAGATACATTATATGCATTTTGATGACATTCCGCCTCTGGAAATTTGATGGTGGTTCTTGGTATTTTAAGGAGTTTCCTGGCTATAAATTTTTTTTAATTACCAAATCTTTAATTTTTTTTTTAACTGTAATAATCTGCCTTTCTATCTCATAAGTTTTCTGTGAGTTGTAAATGATTTTTCTAAAAAGTATTTATAAATAAAAAGAAACAAATAGCATACAATACTTTTCTTGTCATTTTAAAGTCTAATGCCATAAAACAAAGAGAAACAATTTATGTTCTTGTTTGCTGTTCAGAAAGCTAGAAAAAATCTGCAACAATAACTTCTAAATATATTTTTATAACTTTATAAGAGTAAACTTTCAGAATGCACAATAAGATTCACATATTTTAAATGTGCAATTCAGTGAGTTTTGACATGTGTATACACCTATGTACCCATCCTCACAGTCAAGTTACTCTCTTAAACAACTTATAATAGTTTTCATTTATTATTTTTTATGTATGAAGCATTGAACTCACATTTCTGAAATGCTCAATTGTCTTGCCAAAGAGGCATTAGTTTCACCACTTCTCAAAATAAGAAATTGTGGCTGAGAAAAGAGGATGGCTTGCTCTTGACTTAATTTTAAAAAGAGAGAGAAAAAAGAAAAAATAAGCAAACTTTTAGTGTTGGAGCTATTTTTTCATATTGTTCTATTTTATGCTAAATTCCCTGCTCTCTAAATCTCATTAACATTCTTACCCAGTAATATTCAAAATTAATATGCAGTTGATTTATATATACAAATCATGATGGCAGACCTATTTATTTTTAAAAAATAGTTCTGTGTTCTGTTTTGCTTGAAGTTAAATTAAGCAAAGTGGTATTTTATTTCAATATTATGCAGCTCTTTTTTTCTGCTTCTGGCCACTGATAAAGCTGGTAGCATTGGATGACCACCATGTATCATCCACCATTTAAAATAACATTGAAAGAATTGACTCAAATTGACTCTAAATGCAATTACATTCTTTTTTTTTTTTTTTAGACAAATTAACTTATAAACTGGTAAAAATCAGTCATTGTTTCTGCATGGTGATTTTGATCTTCATTTTGTTGTAGATATCTGTAGACTTGTTCTCACAAAAGGTATTAAATACAAAGGTTTAAATTGAAATATAATTTAAAGGGTGTAATTATTGCCATGCCCCAGCTTTATATAATAATAAATGACATTATAAAGTATTAGTCATCTTCGAGTGTCTAGGAACTTTGGTGTATTTTTTTATCTCCCTGAGTATCTAAGGATGTGCTGTGAATCTGTTAAAGCTGAAAGAGACAAAGCCATCTGCTGCTCTCACTCCACTCCTAAGTTCTGCTCTTCTCTATCAGTATTTTGACCTTTGAGTCGAGTACTCTCAAGTAACAAGATAATGAAACTCCAAGGCCGAGGAGCCTTCTTGACTTTCTGTTGGTACTCTGCCTTTGGTACATCATTATGTCTGCCAAGACAGCTGAGTGTTTTATAACATTTTAAGTAACAAAGCTCTGTATTGCTGACTCATAGGCAATTCATTGCTCTCCAGGAGCATCGCATAACAGATAAGTGAATCATAGCAGAGCTCTAAAGAGCTATGCTGGGAAACAGCCTGCCAAAGCAATAGCACGTGGAATGCAATTTCCTCTAAGAGAGTCATCGCTTGGTTAATAGTATATATACCATCCATTTCATTTGTTTTTTGGGGGGGTTTTTTTGAGTGCTCTCAACATTCAGGACTTGTTTATATCCATCAGTCTACTAAGGGCTAGGAATTATATTAAGACAGAACTGTACAGCTGGAGAGAAGAAAGAGAGAAGATTTCAGAGAAACAAATCAAATTACAAGTTACTGAGGGATCTCTTAATTTAAGCTTACTTTGCAACTGAGATTTTTTATTATGCCAATATTGTTCCCAATATTTCTTGAACTAAATCAGGGTATGAAAGACATTTTATGCAAGTGTATTTTATAATTAAATCAGGTTGATAATAACATAAAATGATAACAATAATATTTTTAAATTATTAAGTACTATATTATTATTATATTCAAAATAAGTAAATTTCTTATCATATTTCTTGTGATGCTGTAATACAGAGGACTTTTTATGTGATTAAATTTTATTATTTTTATTGTTTTTACAATATTTAGTCATTGAGAGCTTAATATTTACTACTAACTACATGAGATAATAAAAACCAGTAGTCTATCCTTACAATTGTATACAATTTGTACAAGTATTTTTTGTTTTGTTTTGTTTTTGATTTGGAGTCTCACTCTGTCGCCCAGACTGGAGTGCAGTGGCCGCTTCCGGCCACCGCAGCCCTGACCTGCTGGGCTCCGGCGCTCCTTCCGCCTCAGCCTTCCGAGTAGCAGCGGGAACTACAGGCGCGGGCTACCACGCCCGGCTGATTTTTTGATTTATTGTAGAGATGAGGTCTCGCCAAGTTGCCCAGGCGGGTCTCGAACCCGCGGGCTCAGGCAATCCACTCACCTCAGCCTCCCAAGGCATGGGATTACAGGCTGGGCCCCCGAGCCCGGCTTGTACAAGTATTTTATAACTGGAAACTTTAGTTTTAACAGGCAGAATAAGCCGGGCTCGGTGGCTCAGCCTGTAATCCCAGTACTTTGGGAGGCTGAGGTGAGTGGATTGCCTGAGCCCGCGGGTTCGAGACCCGCCTGGGCGAGCGAGACCTCATCTCTGCAATAAATCAAAAAATTAGCCGGGCGTGGTAGCAGGCGCCTGTAGTTCCAGCTACTCGGAAGGCTGAGGCGGAAGGATCACCAGAGCCCAGCAGGTCGAGGCTGCGGTGGCCGGGAGCGGCCACTGCACTCCAGTCTGGGCGACACAGTGAGACTCCAACTCAAAAAAAAAAAAAAAAGAGTGTCAACAATGAAGCATAATTTAAAATATGTTTTATAACATCACCTCCTCCCAAAGTGAAAGACTTAATAAGCAATAATATATTGATCTGACTGAAAATGATGTAACCATTTAAAATACTTTAAAAGACAGTAGTAAACAAAAATTATAAAATAGAATTAAAAATCACATTTCATTAATAAAATTATGAAAAATATAAATACAAATAGAAAAATAAAAACTGCTGCAGATAAATTTTCTTTAAAAGTTTTCTTCAGCCTGGGTCAGCAGCTCATGACTGTAATCGCCCAGCTCTTTGGGAGGCCAATGTGGAAAGATCACTTGAGGCTAGGAGTTCAAGATCAGCCTGGGCAACATCAGAGACTCCATCTCTATAAAAATTAAAAAATTAGCTAGATGTGACAGCATGCACCTGTAGTATAAGTTACTTGGGAGGCTGAGGTAGGAAGACTGCTTGAGCCCAGGAGTTGGAGGCTGCAGTGTACTATGACTGTGCTCCCATCTCTTAGGAAAAAAAAAAGTTTTCTTATTGTTGCTTATGTAATAATTTTTTTTTAATGAAGGAAAATAAAGTCATTCCTTTAAAGCAAATACTCTTTCTAATAAATATCATCCCAGAAGAAAGGAATTTTAAACAGTGGAAGAGAATCATAACTTGCTTCTTTTTCTCATTATCTAGCCTTTAGGGCCAAATATTCTTTGTTCATGATGAGAAGCTTCTGGAGTTCAGATCTCTGCGCTATCTGACGATGCTGTAAACCTGAAGTAACTCTAGATATCATAGGCAACTAACCAATTTGTACGTATGTTATTATACTCCTTTTTCAAGCTAATCTGCTTCACTTAATTCTGTCTATATGAAAATAATTTGGTGCAAATGTGCATCAATAACACCTGTTTTCTTTCTCTTAGCTCCTGACAAAATTGCAGATCACACTTTTGCAGCTGTTTATTTTATATACAACTGACTTGCCTGCAAGATAGGTTTATTTTTATTTTATTTAGAAACATAGTCTCACTCTGTTGCACAGGCTGGAGTGCAGTGCTGCAATCTTGGTTCACTGCAGACTCACACTCCTGGGCTAAAGCAGTCCTCACACCTTAGCTTCCCAAGTAGCTATGACTACAGACATATGCCACCACCCCCAGCTATTTTTAAAATTATATTTGTGGAGAAAGTGTCTTGCTATGTTGCCTAGGCTGGTCCTGAATGCCTCAAGATAGGTTTAAATACTATTTTTTTCTATATTGGCACATTCTATCTCATACTTACTTTCCTATTCACACAAAAAAAGTGAACAACATATTAAAATATTTCAGTAATTCAGTCACTGACAAAATTTCAATTACATATATTGAAGTATCGAATGTCAGTTGTATCGCCAACATTAATTCACAAAATATAACCTCTATCTATCAAACTTACACTGACACTTCATTGCACTGTCTTTTAACTTCCAGCTGGTTTTAGTTTAAAAGTAAATACAGAACACATTTTTTTACATTATGTTCTCTACCAACTTATTATATTCCCAGAGGATTTATTTTATAATTAAAGTCAATAAAAAAGTAGAATTTAGGTAATAAAACCTACTTTACAGTGAATTTTATCTAGTATTTAAGATGTATCCAAAGCAGAAACACTCTCATAATTGTTGCTTAAAAATAAAATATAATGCAGAAATATAATATGAGGCTAGCTTCTCAAAGTTTAATTTAATCAATTTATAATTTTGCATGAACACATAACTTTATCATTTTTTAAAGTATTAAAAAATTTTAATATGGAATTAAATATTTTCCAAAAATTGAGAGCCCCAAAGTCAGTATTATTTTAATCATAAGTATATTTATTTCAGCATCTAGAAAAGAATACATGCCTGAGGCAAAGGCTCAGAGGACTATTTATGAAGTGGGACCCAAAAAAACCCAGAATTATCTTTTAGAGGGTGGGCCCCTTGTAGTACATTCAACATTTGTTCCTCTGGATCAAACGGTACACCTAGGTTTTTAAGATTGGATCACGATTTGCGGAAGAAATGTCCCAAGTTGTGGCAAAAAGAGTCTTCCACTATGACATTGCACTTGCCCACATAGTGCTGAGGGTTCAGCAGTTTTTGACCAAAAAAGGCATGACTCCTGTGGCTCATCCTCCCTATTCACCCAATCAAGTCCCGAGCAACATTTTTTTGTTTCCCCAAATGATAAAAAGTCCTCAAAGGGAAGAGGTGAAACAGAAAATGGCAAAAGCACTAAAAGGTTTCAAAATTGACAAGTTCAAAAACTGTTTTGAGCAATTGAAAAAGCCAATCAATAGGTATGTTCTATCAAAACAGATAGTACTTTGAAGGTGACTGAAGTTTAAACATGTAAGAATAAGTATATAATTTTTTATTAAAAAATTCTGAGTTTTTTTGGGTTCCCCTTTATATTAGCTTTTTTGCAACTGATAATTAACATGTAGTTTTTACAACTAGCTAAATTCCTATCAACATGCTCTAGGGCCCCTTGATTATTATTCAGCTAGTTATATGATTTGGGTATATCCACTGATTTAAAAGGTTAAAACATCTTTATAACATCACTTATTATTGACAAAATGGATGCATTATGAGTCATTTCTAAAATGTAGCAATTTATAATGAAAATTTCAGAATTTTGCTGTTACACAATCTTAATTATACTAACCAGCATTAGAGTTTTCTCTGTAAGACATTACAATTTGTTCTAAAGACAAGTAAGTCAAGAGTATTTGTTTTTTGTTTTTTTATCACAATTATGTGAACAAGTGACATAATACAAGTTCATAAAAAACACAAACAAGTGACAGATGACCTTTTAAATGAGTAAGCCAATACATGTACAGTTGAGCTAACAATTCAGCAGCAGTAAATGAGCTGTAAATCTAATTACTTACTTCCTAGTCTGGTCATATATATCTACCACTTCTGGTTTCTAATTTGGTTTGAGCCTAGGTATATATTTTCAACTGTTTTAAAAATCATCCTAAGTTTATTTTGTGTGTAAATGCCGGTTATTCACCCTAGTCTCTGATGTTGTTTCTAAGACTACAAAGTCTAAATTTCAACCTACTCCCTTATTACATGTGCTGCCTACTTCTAGACTCCATCTCTGCTCAGTTAATTTACTCTAGAGTGGAGTATGGGCAGTTGAACAAATGCCAAAATAATGTATTTTGTATACTATTTTAAAGAAGATCATAGTTTAAAAAAAAAGGCATTCCTATTTTTAAAAGCCCAAGTATACAGTTTAGATGATTTAATTTCTATATATTGGAATAGTAAAATATATGCCCATTTGTCAAGGATGATATAAAAACACTTCACAAGGGAAAGCAGAAGGAAGAAGACATGACCATACAAAATCTAAAGATTCCCTCTTTTCTAACCACCAAGGCTATGTAGTTACATGGTGTACCTTAGTCTGAAGTGCTGGTCAAGGACTTATTTGCTCTCAGATCTACTTCTGCCTTTCCCTGCTCTGCTGTGTCATGTAGGAAACTGCATTTCTAGATCACAGATCCATTTGGCCATTGGGAAAGTCCAGTAACTGCAGCTCGGTTTCTCTACTGCCTCAGTTCCTATGAAACAGGTCCCTTCTCTTTGGCCCCTGCTCCAGATAGGTTGCCCCTGGATATGGTCACACTATCTTTTCTTGATGTTCCTCCAACCTTAAGGATGGTACCGGGTCCCTGCTTATGATAAACTCAGTCAGTGAAGTAAGCTGTTTGGTTTCTCTACCCTTCCATCACCTGTGTATCTAATTCTCTGTATCAATTTCTTCCATTTGAAAGATATATAAGGGTTTCTGTTTGTTTAATTGGACTTTTCTGATATAGTCAAGTCAACCTTGATTAAGATTCATTGAAAACTATTTCTAAAAATGAATTTAAGGTTAAAACACATACATTATAAATTCTAACAAAGAAATAAAGGAATTCTTCGCTAAGAAGAACTGCCCTTTGAGCAAACAAGGAGATGAATAAGATAACTAAAAAAATTTTCAATCTAGTATCTGAGAAACTCAATAAAGAAAGCTGAACTTCTTTTTTTTCTTCTTTTCCTTCCTTCCTCCCCCTCTACCTCCCTCCCTCCTTCCTTCCTTCCTTCCTCTCTCAAACTCCTGGGCTCAGGCGATCCTTATGCTTTAGCCTTTTAGGTAGCTGGGACTAAACGTATGCACCACCATACACGGCTAATTTTTTTTTAATTTTTTCTAGAGACAAGGTCTCACTATATTGCCTGAGTTGGTCCTGAACCCCTGGCCTTAAACAATCCTCCCGCCTTGGCCTCCCCAAGTGCTGCGATTATGGGTGTGAGTCACTGCACTCAGCCAGAAAGTTGAATTTCTTTTTTTTTCGAGTCAGAGTCTCACACTATTGCCCAGGCTGGAGTGCAGTGGCACGCTCATGGCCACTGCAGCCTCAACCTGCTGGGCTCAGGCGATCCTTCTACCTCAGCCTTCTAAGTAGCTGGAACTACAGGCACACACCATCATGCCCAGCTAATTTTTCTTGATTTATTGTAGAGATGGGGTCTCGCCAAGTTGCCCAGGCTGATCTTGAACCCATAGGCTCAGGCAATCCTCTCACCTTGGCCTCCCAAAGTGCTGGGATTATAGGCGTGAGCCACTGCACCCAGCCATAAGTTGAATTTCTAAACCTAATTCTCAATACTTCAGACAACTAGAAGGAACAAAAACAAAATGGAAAATTTTTGAAGAATCTTAAACCTCTAAATCTAAAACAATGTTCTGTTATATAATTTTATATTGGAATTACTGTGTTCTTATTAAGTTTATTCTTCTGATATCTAAAAATAAATGTGAAAATTAGAATTTTAAGAAATCATCTTACATTGCATTAAAATAATGTTTGCTCTTTAAATGATATACAATTGTAATTTACATTTTACTGAAAAAAAATTTTTTTATACTGGATACTTAGAAGATGTACTTTTAAAATACCTTGAAAATAATATTGCAAAAGGAATCATTTGTCCTGGCTCTCATGCTTCTTTAAAAAGAAGAAAGAAAAAAGAATTACTGGAAAAATATGCTATATATAGAGGAAATGTTAATTTACCTCTTCAGATTTCTTCTTTAGCTGTTTTTCAAACTTTTCCTTATTTCCTTCCAATTGATGCAAATGCAAGGCAAGTTCTTCCTTACAAATTTCCAGTGCTGAATCTAGTTGTCTGACCTAAACAGGGGGAAAAAAATCCCCCAAACAGGAAAATCAACTAATATTAATGCTTATTATATACTCAATATTTTAGACTTACCTCCATGTTACCTCACTGCTTCAAACAGTAAATATGCACTCCTACTTTGGCTATAAAATGCTATTACAGAAGATGTTTACCGAGAAAACTAATTCACCATTGCATATAAGGGAACCAAAAAAGAAACCAGGGGATGGAATCCTGAAGTGGGGAAGGGCATTTCAGGAAGAGAGAGTATGCTCAAAGGCAAGGCACTGTGAATGGTAATGGTGAGAAGTTGCCTGGAGCTTAGGGCAGCAAGAGTGTAAGGGAAATGGTTATTTGGGAGCTAAGGTTGACAAGATAAACAGGCGTCAATTGTCAAGAACCTATGGGTCAAACACCTATAATGCTTTCTTCAAAAGGTAAGTAGTACTTAAGCCGTCTTGAATAAGAAAAATAGGAAAGTGAATATAAACTAGTGTATTGTCAATGATGTTAACTTGAGAATATTTTGAAATGATAAAGTTACTAATAAAATGAAAAATTTTGTCAGCTAGAAAAAAAAATAAGGCTTCTCTGCTTTGAATCAGTGAAAACATTTCAGAAAGGCAGCAGTTTAACTTAATTCAAATATTCACACAGCTGCAAATGCTTTAACTATCTTAATATTAAAAAGCAACTCAAATTCAGTAATTTTTTTTCAAACAATTAGATCAGGGCCCAAGATTTGCATACATTTCAACATCCCATCTCATAATGAGATTCCTGTCTAGCTCCTTGTTTTTCTTTATTGTAAAGGAGCTTCTCAGTGGTATTTTTTCTCTTAATGCTAATACCATTCAAGTAAGCAGTCTTGGAAAGTATGAAAAAAAATCTCAGGAAGATGAAGAGAAAAAGAAAATGTTCCCTCTTGCAGGTACTATTCTATATCATGAAATTACGATGTAGAATAGTACCTTGCAATTCTTATTTCTAAAAAGGGAATCTTGTAAGATAAACAGTTCTCAAAGACTGTCCTTACAGTCTGTGCATGCAACCATTAACATCTAAAAAATCTGTAATTCTGAATGACTACCTTTGATAGAAAAATGTTGCTCTATTAATAATTTTTAAATTAACATTTGTTTTATAAAAAAATTTGCTTTGTAAGTATTTATGGGTTTTCTATGTTAAGCAAGAGAATGGGCATTGGTACTTGTATCATCCACACAGAGAAAAAATAAGACCTATGATTCTATCAGAATAATAATTAACAATGTAATAACTCATTCAGGCAGGGTTCATCACTAGGTGTTAAAACCACTGGTTATAAGGTTATTGAGGAACAGGACATTCACACGGCCTCAAAGAATCACTTCAAAGTTTGTTTGCTAATTACCAAGAAAAAACATCCTTTTGAAATAGTGAGATCTGGCATTCACCACCTTAAACAAGGTAGCCTTTTACCTGTATAATTCTGAGTGTCTCCTTAAATTTTGTGCCAGAGCCATCTCACTTGATTTGGTCCTAGGTCTGTCTGAGGCATGGCTACATATTTTGCAAATTTAACAAGCTCCCAGGTGATGCTGATGCTGCTAGTCCATAGACTATGCTTTGAGTAGAAAGACTATAAAGGACATTTTTAAATAACTGAGGAAATGTCAGTATGGACTATGTGCTGCATGATGCTATTAAATCAATGCTGACTTTCTCTGGTGTGTACTGGTGGTGTGGCCATATGGGAGAAAGTTTCTGTTCATAGCAGATGCATGTTTAAAAGTGTTAAAAGTGTGAAGTATTATGACATAAGTAACTGTCTCTCAGGTGGTCTGGCAAAAAGGAAGTGGGGAGGGTAGGTACACACACAAGTATGCACATGTGTGTAGAGACAGATGGAGTGAGTGCAGCTAGGGTTTAACAGACAGTAAATCTAGGTCAG
>CAUYQG010238572.1:0-18620 GCA_963574415.1 Tarsius wallacei | reverse complement strand
GAGACCTCATCTCTACAATAAATCAAAAAATTAGCCGGGTGTGGTAGTGCGTGCCTGTAGTTCCAGCTACTTGGAAGGCTGAGGTGGAAGGATCGCTGGAGCCCAGCAGGTTGAGGCTGCGGTGGCCGGGAGAGGCCACTGCACTCCAGTCTGGGCAACAGAGTGAGACTCCAACTCAAAAAAAAAAAAAGCATACAGTTACAAAAACAAAAAGACATGGAAACTAACACATAAAGTCTAAGTCAACCAATTTTTTTTTTCCATAGAATTGGAAACTGCATGAAAACAGTTTCAAAGCATTTCCTCAGAAATATACACTTGAAATTGGACTGTGCTTCTAAAGTCTATGGTGCAATGCAGGCACTTCAATAAAGTCCCATAATTCCCAGCATCAAAAACTATAACAGATATCAAGAAGAATTAAAATGTATGACCTGTCAGAAAGAATCCACCTGCAATGTAAGGTCATTTACACCTGCTCTTTTATTAAAGTGACCTCCTATGTCTGATCTGAGGCTCTGGGTTGTATACAAAATGCTTCTAATTAAAGGATAATCAGGGAGATGACTAAGACTGTGCTTACACCACTGGTGACTTAGGGAAGACTAGAATGACCAAAACAACTACAGGTTTGGAAGTCTTACTAGAACTCAGATTTCAGAGACAATTACAAGAACATATCCTAAGACTCAGAATTAAAGAGTCAGCACCTTTCTTGTATTCAACAGATGGGGCACACCTCTATATCAGTCTACTTGCAACTTTCAACTCACTTCCCTGTTTTCCAAGAAAAACCTAGAATGGATTATTTGAAGGTTTTTGTGGTTTTGGACTCTTCAAAATTATCATCTACCTACTCCTTAATAAAATGTTGAAGTGTGAAAAGAATATCCTGGGTGCTATTTAAAAGCTTTCAATTTTTGTTTATATCCCTGAAAAGTTTTAGATTATCTTACTGTCCTACAAAGAAAAGCAACTACTTAATATCATGTACATGTGATTGAAATGTGTTAGTTTAGGTTATTCATTGAAAATAATCATGCTTAGAGAACAAGTCATTAAGATGACTGACTACAGATATTCAGCACTTGCCTCCTCATAAAGGAAGAAAAGAACAAAAAAATAGATCATCATACACAGAGTGTCTAGGGGTAACAATGGAATTCAGCAAGGAAGCTACAAAGACCCTGTGAGGCACAGAGATTCAAGATAGCAATAGAGAGGGAAGTAAAGTGCCTGGATGCGATCAACTCAGAGGCAAGAGGAACTCCCCACTGCAAGAAAAAGGCTAGCAATAGACCCCCAGCAATCCATGTTTCCACTATGGACATCTAAATTCCTAGCTACAGGAGAAGCCCACAACACTTACAAACAATGAGCCAGGATAGGGAACTGCCTAGAATCAAGGTGACTGCATTATTCCAAAGAGGAAACTCACAGTGGGTCCTTCTCCATCATTCACCCTGGCTTCTAAAGAATGTCACCATTTTGAAAGCAGAGTGCTTCCTACTCTGGAGCCCCAAACCCCTGTTTTTCCACATACTTGGAGTCCCACTGACATACCGCATCATTCTCTTAAAAGCTGCAGAATCATGCCACCAACAGAACCCAATGGTGCAGGCATAGCCCTGGCACCACATTCCATACAATGTCTTATACCCCAGGGTACAGAAGGTACAACACAGGCTGCCCCCAGGACAGAGGTAGCTGATGTATACACAACCCAGAATATGACAGCTGTCCACCCAGGGTCCACCACTACTGCTGACAACCCTGCTTCCTCCAGAGCAGAGATACCATGTGTCCACATGCACCTATATTGGCCCACCTTGGGTCCACTGCCACCAATGACAGCCACACTACCTCCAGCAATAAAACCACTGTGTACCCATATGCCCCCAGGTGCACTGATTCACCCAAGCTAATCAGTGTCCTCAACCCCTCCAACTGCAGAGCCACCACAAAACTGTGCATTATCCCAGCGACCTAAGAGCTAGAGTGCCCAGCATTCCATCCTTCTCTGGCAAAGCCCACCAAAGCTCCCACAAACAATAGCAACCTAGGCAACTGAAACATTTGCAGACACCACTGATATTGATTACAGCCAAAGAATTCACATAGAGACTACATTATTGCATCCATGTCAAACCCTTTACCCAACCAACACTCTGCAGAATATAAGACAAATGTTTTTCTTATAAAAGTTACTTCATAAAATTAGAATAAATTACTTTTATGTCAAATTCACAGATATCAATATAAGAACACAAGAAACATTGAAAAGCAATGAAGCATGATACTTTCAAAGGAACACAGTAAATCTCCAGGAAAAGACCCAATGAAAAGGAAATCTATAAAATGGCTGAAAAGAAATTCAAAATACTGATCTGAAGGAAATTCAGCTAGATAGAGCAGACAAACAGAAAACTCAATGGAATTTAGGAAAATTCATAGTCTGAATGAGAAACTCTACAAAAAACAAATATATTTAGAAGAAAAAAAAAGGGAAATTTTGGAACTGGAGAATTCAATGAGGGAAGCAACAATTCAACTGAGAGCTTCAATAATGAACTACTTAAGCAAAAGAAAAAAATTTCTGAACTTGAAGATGGATCTTTTAAAATAACTCAATCATAAAAAGAATAAAAACTAAAAAAGATGAGAGAAAATCTACAAGACATATGGGATATCATGAAATGAAAAAAAGAAAACTTCATATTATGGAGGTTGCGAAAAGAGAAAATATGGGGAAAGCATTAAAAAAAACTTTTTAATAAAGTAATAGCTGTAACTTCCCAAACCCTAAGAGAGATACAAACATCTAGGCACAAGAAATTGAAAGATACTTAAATATACTCAACCCAGAAAGCTCTCTTCAACTCACATTAGAATAAAACTGTCAAATCAAAGACAAAAAGAGAATTCTAAAAATAACAAGAGAAAAACATCAAATCACATATAGGGGAATCTCCATCACAATAACAATAGATTTCCTAGTAGAAATTTTACAAACCAGAAAAAAAGGGGATGATATTTTCAGAGTCAAAACAAAACAAAAATCTGCCAACCAAGAATACTATAACCAACAAGACTACCCTTAAGAAATGAAGAAAAAGAAAAGAAAATCTTTCACAGACAAGCAAAAACTGAGAAAGTTTATCACCACTGGATCAGCTCACCAAGAAATGCTTAAGGGAGACCTATGTCTAGAATCAAAGGAAAATATTTACCATTATTAAAATATGCATAAAAAACTCACTTCCATACCAGAAACCAATGAGAAAGATAAAAGAAATAAACATTATCACTACAAAAAATGACTGAACTGCAGAGATAAACAATAGAAGAAAAAAGCAAAGAATATACAAACCAATCAGAAAACAATTAATAAGATAACTGGAGTAAGTAAAATAAGTCTTTGCCTATCAATAAAAACCTTGAATTCAAAGGGGTTATGTTACTCAGTTAAAATATATAGATTCACTGAATGGATTTTAAAAAAAGACAAAACTGTATACCTCTTACAAGAAACTTACTTTACCTATAAAAACACATATAAACTGAAAGTGAAGAAAGGATAAGATATGACACATAAGCAGAAGCCAAAATTAAATAGAAATAGACATATTTATTCCCAATAAAATAAATTTTAAGTCAAAGAAAGTTTAAAGAAAGATTTGATATAATGATACAGATAATTCAGCAAGAGAAATGAAATTAAAAATGCATATGTTGTCAACTCAAGAGCACCCAAATATATAAAGTCTGTATTGTCAAAGACAGAATTCAAAACAATAATAGATGAGAACTTCAACATCCTCACTCACACCATCTATACAGAAAGTCAACAAACTGCACTGGAACTTAAACTGCATTATAAACCTAATAAACCTAGAAAACATTTTTTAAAAAGTTACAGTCTCTTTCTGTTACCCAGGCTGAAGTGAAGTGGTAAGCCGCAGCCTTGACAGCCTTCCAAGTAGCTGGAACCACAGACATGTGCCACCATGCTCAGCTTATTTATTTATTTATTTATTTATTTATTTATTTATTTATTTTATTTTAGAGATGAGGTCTTGCCATGTTGCTCAGGCTGGTCTAGAGCCCCTGAACTCAGGCAATCCTCTCATCTTCACCTCCCAAATGCTGGGATTACAGGCTTGAGCCACTGTGCCCAGCTCCTAGAAAACATCCTAGCCAACAGCTGCAAAATACACATTATTTTCATCATCATTCTCCAGGATAGACCATATGTTAAGCCACAAAACAAGCCTCCACAAATTTTTTAAACTCAAAATTATATCAAGTATATTTTCAGAGTACAATGGATTAAAACTAGAGATTAGTAACAAGATGAACTTTGGAAACTGTACATATATAAAAAAATTAAAAACATGCTTCTGAAAACTAACATGCCAATGAAGAAAAAAGAAATAAATTTTTAAAAAAATATTTATAAAAATAGAAACACAACATACCAAAACTTATGAAATCAAGCAAAATCAATGCTAGAAGGAAAGTTTACAGCATAAAAAGTAGAAATATTTCAAATAAACAGCATAATGAAGGAACTAGAAAGCAAGAACAAACCAAACCCTAAAAGAAAAACCCAAACCAAAACCCATAAGGAAAGAAATGATAAAGATCAGAGAATAACTAACAAAAGCACAATACAAAAGATCAAAACAATGAAAAGTTGTTTTTTGAGAAGACAATAAAATTGGCAAACTATTGTGAAGACTAAGAAAAAAAAAGAAGCAAGAGAGAGAGAGAGAGAGAAGAGATCCAAATAAATAAAATCAGAAACAAAAATGGGACACACTACAACTAAGATCGCATAAGATACAAAGGATCATTAAAGACTTTTTTTTCCCCTCCCTCATTTTTTTAAATTTTAAAGATGGGTACAATTCAGGATTAGGTATACAAGTGGTCATCATACAGGTAAAGTTTGGGCCTCCCTTTGGTTCCCACTTAGCCTGGATTGAGATCAGGTACCCTTATTGATATTGTGCCCCCTTCTCACCCTGGCAGTATCCCGCTACTGCCAATCCCTCTCTTATAGTATTATGATAAATGTTTAGGGTCTGCTTATGAGTGAGAACTTGTGGTACTTTGGTCTTTGTTTCTGTGATAGATCATTGAGTATGATCGACTCAAAATCCATCCAAGTTGCTGCAAACTCCATATGTTTGTCCTTCTTTATGGCTGTGCAATATTTCATCATGCATATGTACCACATTTTTTAATCCAGTCCAGTTTCAATGGGCAACATAGTTCCATGTTTTTGCTGTTGTGAATATTGCTCCAATAAACATGTATGTGCTGGTATTTTTCTTGTAGAATGATTTGAGTTCTTCTGAGTATAGTCTCAGTAGGGAGATTGCTGGGTCATATGGAAGGTCAATTTCTAGAACTTTTAGAAACCACCACAATGTTTTCCAAAAAAGTTGCACTAGTTTGCATTCCCAGGAACAGTGTAGAAGCATTCCTTTTTCTCTGCATCCTCTCCAGGAGCTGTTGTTGTTTGTTTTATTAATAATGGCCATTCTTATTAGAGTTCGGTGATATCTCAATGTGGTATTGATTTGCATTTCTCTGATGATTAGTGAGGTTGAGCACTTTTTCACATGACTGCCCATGTATCTTCTTTTCAGCAATGTCTATTCATGTCTCTTGCCCACTTTTTAATGAGGCTGTTTGTGTGTTTGTTTTTTTGTTTTTGTTTTTGCTTTTGGCACATTTGAGTTCCTTGTAGATCCTGAATGTTAGGCCCTTGTCAGATATACAGTTGGCAAATATTTTCTCCCATTCTGTGGGCTGTCTCCCCAATCTCTGGATGGTTTGTTTCATTTTGCAGAAGCTTTTCAGTTTGATGAGGTCCTACCTGTCAATCTTATCTCTTATGGCATGGGTGTTTGGGGTTTTGATCAGGAATTTGTTGCCAGTTCCAATATCCATGTGGGAGTCTCCTGCATGTTCTAAGTTTCTTATAGTTTTAAGTTTTACGTTTAGGTCTTTGGGATCCATTTAGAGTTGATTTTTGTGTGTGGTGACAGGTGGGGGTACCATTTCAATCTTCTGTATGTGGTCAACCAGTTTTCCCAGCACTATTTTAATGAATCAGTTCTCCTCTCCTCAGTGGTTTTGGTGGAGGCTTTGTTAAAGATGAGTTGTCTGAGAAATTGAGGCTTTGCTTATGGAGTCTCTATCCTGTTCCATTGGTCCATATGCCTATTTTTATATGAATACCAGGCTGATTTGATTATAGTAGCCTTATAGTGAAGTTTAAAGTCTGGAAGTGTGATACCTCCCATTTTGTTTCTTTTGTCGAGGATTTTTTTGGCTAATCTTGGTCATTTATATTTCCATATGAATTTCTGTATTGTCATTTCCAGGTCTAAGAAGAATGATGTTGGTAATTTAATGTGTATTGCATTGAATCTGCAGACTGCCTTGGGTAGGATGGACATCTTATCAATGTTGATTCTTCCTATCCACGAGCATGGAATATTTTCCCATTTGTTTGTGCCTTCTTTGATTTCTTTGAGCAGTGTGTTGTAGTTTTCATTGTAAAGGTCTTTTTCTTCTCTGGTTAAGAAGATGATGAGGTATTTCAATTACTATTATTTTTATTATTATTTTGGCTATTGTGAATGGTATTGTGTTTTTTATTTGGTTCTCTGTCTGCTTGTTGTTGGTGTATATGAAAGCAACTGTCTTTTGCACATTTATTTTGTACCTCGAGACATTGCCAATATCCTATATCAGTGAAAGCAGGTTTTTGAGAGATTCTCTTGGGTTTTCGAGGTATAGGATCATATTGTCAGCAAAGAGGAATAGCTTAACATCCTCTTTTCCTAAGTACCCCTACCTATCACTATACACAAAAATCAACTCTAAATAGATCAAAGACCTGAATGTAAAACCTCAAACTAAAATAACCTCAGAAAGTGCAGAAGGCACTCTTATGGAAATTGGAACTGGAAACCAATTCCTGTTCAAAACCCCAAATGCCCAGGCCATAAGAGATAAGTTTAACAAATGAGACCTCATCAAACTGAAGAGCTTCCCCAAAGCAAAAGAAATCATCAAGAGAGTGAGGAGGCAACCCACAGAATTTAAAAAAATATTTGCCAACTATTTATATGACATAGACCTACTATCTAGGATCTACAAGGAACTCAAACATGCCAAAATGAAAAAAAAACAAACAACCCCATTAAAAAGTGGGCAAAAGTTATGAATAGACATTTCTCAAAAGAAGACATATGAGTAGCCAACAGATACATTTAAAAATGCTCAGCCTGACTAATCATCAAAGAAATGCAAATTAAAGCCACACTGACATACCACCTAATTCCAGCCACACTGAGATACCACCTAATTCCAGTCAGGATGACCATCATCAGTAACTCAAAAAACAGATATGGGAGAGGAGGCGGGGGAAAGGGAGCACTTCTACATTGTTGGTGGGAGTGTAAACTAATACAACCTTTGTGGAAAACAGTGTGGTGATTCCTAAAAGATCTAAAAATTGACCTTTCATATGACCCAGCAATCCCCCTTCTGGGAAAATACTCAGAGGAACTCAAATCACTCTATGAAAAAGATACCTGCAAGCTCATGTTTACTGCAGATTATTCACAATAGCGAAAACATGGCACCAACCATACTGCCTATCAAAAGTGGTCTGGATTTTTTAAATGTAGTATATATACTAGATGAAACATTATGCAGCCACGAAGAAGGACAAAATTATGAATTTTGCAGCAACTTGGATGGATTTAGAGACTATAATACTCAGTGATCTATCACAGAAACAAAGAACTGAGTACCACATATTCTCACTCATAAACAGTACCTGGACAATTATCATAATACTATTAAAAAAAGGAGATTGGTAGTAGTAGGAAACTGCCAGGGGAGTGGGGGTGCACATCATCTATAAGGGTATCTGATCTCAAACCAGGCAAAGTAAGGACCAGGGTGAGGCCCAAACTTTACCTGTATAATGGCCATTTGTATATCTAATCCTGAATTGTATCTTACATTCTTAAAACCAAAAATAAAACATTAAAAAAAAAATCTTCTGTTTGTTGAGGTTTCTGGATATTTGGATTTTTAGCTGTTCTGTTAACTCCTCCTGAACCCAACAAGAAGATTAATAAAGTACACAGCACTTTACTATCATAATATGTGACTTTCTTTTGATTCTATTCAAACATGAAGAAGCATTGGCAGTTAAAATTATACTTAAAATATACATTTAGATTTTTGAGTAGTGACATCAGCAAGATAGCAGAAGTCTCCAGTGCTTGTCCCCTCACAGAAACATAAATTCCAAAAGTAATCCACACACAAAAATACCTTCTCAAAAGCAGAGAAATCTAGGAGAAATATTACAGCACATTGGTATAGTACAAAAACAATAAAAGGCACACTGAAGAGGGTAGGAAGCAGAGTTTCACATTACTCATGTAACCCTTTCCCTAGCTCAGGAAGCACAGTGCAGAGAGAGATCCTCATAAGAGGAAAGGCGTGTGAAGTTTGTATACAGCTTTGCCATGTACCTCATCATCAGGCTTGTGCTGGGAAACTTTGAATCCATGGCAGCTCTCAAAGAACTAGGTTCCAGGCTTCTCCCAGTACCAGATTTGTGGCCTCAGATTCTAGGCTAGATCCTGCAGCCCTAGGACTCAGGCCCATCCTCATGTACTCAGGCTTCACGCCCAATGCAGTGTTAGGCCTGCCCTCACAGGCTCAAATTCAAGGTCTACCTCAATGCCAGGTTGGGTCCTGTGAACTCAGACTTCATGTCAGCCCCTTTGTATCCAAACTTCAGACCTGGCACCATGGTCTGAGTTTTCAGGCACATTCCAATGGACCCCAGTGCCATACCATCCCCTGTGAATCCAGGATCCAAGTCCATAGATGCAGATTCCAGGCATGTCACCGTGGATCTAGAGATCAGACTCTCACACATAGACTCAAGCTCCACATTCACCACTGTGGATCTATGTGTCATATCTCCCCATGTGTCCCATGCACCAGAATGGTCCGTATGGAACCAGAAGTCATGCCCATCTGCTCAGTGACCCAGGTACTAAGCCAGACAGCCCAAGGACAACTGTAGCAAGTCTGCCTGTGATCCCTGATATTGGGTCAATTCAATATCTCTGGATGAGCTGACTAGTGAAGAGTTTTCCTGTTGAAGTCATTATATAAGGACTGAAAGAGAGGCCTACTTCTTAAAATGCACAGACACAATGAAACACCACTGGAATCACAAATAATCAGGAAAACATGATACCACTGGTGAAAAAAATTAAGCACCAGTAACCGACCCTAAAGAAATGGAAATGTATGAACAACCTGAAAAAGAATTCAAAATATTTATTTTAAAGAAGTTCAATGAGCTATACGAGAACAAAGATAGATAAGTAAACAATATCAGGAAGACAATAAATGAACAAAAATAGAAGTTCAGTAAAGAGAAATGAACCATAAAAAGGAACTAAACAGAAAATCTGGAGCTGAAGAACACAATGACTGAACTGAAAATTTTTATAAAGAGTTTCAACCCTATATGTGATCAAGGAGAAGAAAGAATCATTGAACTTGAAGAAAAGTCATTTGAAATTACCTAATCAGAGGGAAAAAAGAGAGAGAATGAAAAAAATAAGACAGTTCATGGTACTTATGGAATACTATCAAAACAAAAGTACACATTATGAGAGTCCCATTAAAATACAAAGAAAAAGAAAAGAGCAGAAAGTTTATTTTAAAACATAATGACACAAAACGTCCCAAATATGAAGAGGAAATGAAAATCCAGATCTATGAAGTCCAAAGAATGTCAAATAAATTAAACACAAAATGATCTTTACCAAGGTAAATTATAATCAAATTCTCAAAAGACAAAGAGAATTTGGAAAGCATGAAGAAAAAAGTGACCCATCTATTACACAACCTCCATAAGATTATCAGTAGATTTCTCAACATAAACTTGCAGGCCAGGAAAAAGTGGGATGATTATTTAAAGTATTGAAGGGGAAAAAGTGCCAATAGAAATACTATACATGGCTGGATGTGGTGGCTCATACCTGTAATCCCAACACTTTGGGAGGTGGATGCAAGAAAATTGCCTGAGCCCAGGAGTTCCAGCCCAGCCTGGGCAACTCGGCAAGATCTCATCTTTACAATAAATCCCAAAATCAACCAGGTGTGGTGGCATGTAACTGTAGTTCCAGCTACTTGGAAGGTTGAGGCAGAAGGATCACTTGAGCCTGGCATGTAAGGCTGTGGTAGCTATGAGCTTGTCTAGCCTGGATGGCAGAATGAGAGCCTGAAGAGAGACAAAGAGAAGAGAAGACAAGAGAAGAGTAGAGAAGAGAAAAAAAATACTACGCCCAGAAAAGCTGACCTTCGCAAATGAAGGAGAGATTAATACTTTCCAGAGAAACAAAAGGTAAGGGAGTTTCACTAGAGTGCTGTATAAGAAATGCTAAAGGAAGTTATTTAAGTTGAAACATTATGGTTACCATAACATAAAACACTTGTAGTTATAACTACATGAAAACATAAAAATGTAAAACTTTTATAAAATTAAGAATATATTTAAATCAAAATGCTATAATATTCTCATGGTGGTACATAAATTATGTTTAACTCTAGTATAGAAGCTAAAAGATGAAAGTAATACAAAGAACTATAGCTACAATAATTTGTTAATGGATATACAATGTAAAAAGATGTAAATTGTGTATTAACAACATAAAATGTGAGATAAGAAAAAGTTAAAGTGTAGAGTTTTTGTATGCAGTCAAAGTTAAGTTTATATTAGGTTAGAATAGACTGTAATAACTATAAGATGTTATACTGAACTTTATGGCAACCACTAAAAAACCTGTAGTCAATAAATAAAAAATAAATAGAAAATAATCAAAGCATACCACTACAAAATGTAACCAATTGTAAAAAAAGATTGCAAGAGATGGAGAAAATTTTTAAAAACAACAGACAACATTTAACAAAATGTCAATAGTGAGTCCTAACTTATCAAAAATTACTTTAAATATGAATGGATTAAATTCTCCAATCAAAAGATATAGAGTAGCCACACAAATAGAAAAACAGAATTCAGCTATATGTTGCCTACAAGAGATTCTCTTCAGCTTTAAAATCACACATACCTCAAAGTGAAGTGATAAAAAATAATGTGTCATACAAATGATATCCAAAAGACGATAATGATGGCTATACCTACATCAGACAAAATAGACTTTAAGTCAAAACTGTCACAAAAAACAAAGGTCATTAAATAGTAATAAAGTGTTAATTCACCAAGAGGATATAAGAATTGTAGATAGATATGCATCCAACATTGGAGCACCTTAATATATAAAACAAATATTAACAGAACAAAAGTGAGAAATTGTGTCTTAGTCCATTAATGTTGCTACAAAAGCTAGATAATTTATAAAGAGGAGCAGTTTCTTTGGCTTCTAGTTCTGCAGACTATACAAGCTGCATGGTGCCAGCATCAGTTTCTAGTGAGGTCCTCTGGCTGTTTCCTCTCATGGCAGAGGCAAAGTGAAGTCAGCATGCACAAAGACCACATGGTGAGAGAGGAAGCAAGAGAGGAAGAGAAGGAGGTACCAATTTCTTTTCAACAACCAGTTTACAAAGGAATAAATGTACTCCTCCCTCTCCTAGGGAAGGCCTTAATCTATTCATGAGATATCTGCCACCACGACTCAAACACTTCTTATTAGGCCCCACCTCTAACATTGAAAATCAAATTTCAACATGCAATTTGGAGGGGTCAAAAAGCCATATCCAAACTACAGCAAGTAAACAGCAATACAATAATGGTAGGAGACTACAATACTCCACTATCAACGAAGGCAAGATCATCCAGACAGAAAATCGATAAGGAAACAGAGGGCATAAACAACACTATAGATCAAATGGAACTAACAGACATATACAGAACATTCCATCAAGTAACAGCAGAACACACATTCATCTCAAATGTGTATGCAACATTCTTCTCCATAGACTGTATGTTAGGCCATGAAGCAAATCTTAATAAACTTAAGATGTTTGAATTTATGCTAAGTATCTTTTGCAACCACAGTGGTATAAAACTAGAAATCAATAACAAGGAAGATGAAAAACTCACAAATATGTAGAAACAAACAACACACTCTTGAACAACCAATAAGTCAAAAGTGAAATCAAAAGGAAAGGCAAAATATAACTTGAGGTCAATAAAAAATGGAAGCAAAACTTGCCAAAGCTTATTGGGTGCAGCAAAAGCAATTTTAAGAGGGAAGTTTATAGCAACAAACTACTAAATTAAGAAAGAAGAAAGAGCTCAGAAAAACAAATCTATATCTCAAGGAACTGTTAAAAGAAAAAAGAAAAAATTAAGCTCAATATCATAAGTAGGAAGAAACTAATAAGGATAAAGTAGGATTAAGAGGAAAAGAGACTAGAAGAACAGTTGAAAATATCAATAAATTAAAAGGTTCTTTGGGGGACTTCCGGCAAGACGGCCACAGAGCAGCTTGGTCTGTGAGACCCTCTGTGAAAGAGAACACACATAAAGACTCTAGCTCTCTCCCGGGGGCTGCAGCTCCCATCATCAGCAGCCTGCTCTTCACACAGAGCTCAGCCACAGCCGCCACCACTGCTCAAACATCATGGTGGTCTGGGCCGCCACCACTGCCGCGATGCTGCCGCTGCAGCCATCGCCCCACCCATGCCTGAGGTGACCCACGACTTGGGACGGTAAAGCCCCTGCAAGCACTATCTACTGAGATTGCCATCACTGCCGCTGCTGCCATGCCACCACCAAGCCACACCCCTCGCCCAGAGCCAGGCTCGTGGAGCTCCTTCTGTGGACGGGGAGGCTGTTGCCTCCACCACCTCTACCATTGCCTGCTCCCTCCCATCCTGGGTGCCCTCTGACTTCTGCCCTGCCTAAAGATCAACTGGAGCAGTAAGACAGCACCACCTGCTGGAAATCCAAGGCAACAACATCAAAATGGGAAAGACAGAAGCTTTTCCCCCTTGATAAATAGACAAGGCCAAATCTGAGTGATAGACTGGGTAGGGAGCCCAGATCTGAATTGCCCTTCACAGCAGGCCGGGGCAACTGACCTTAACTGTGAACAAATCTACCAGGCTGCAAAGACAGCTAGAAATCAGACCTGAAAGGACATTGGACTTAAAGGAAAAGTCTCAGAGTGTGCTTGGTTGGTTCTATTAGTTTACTGACCTTAATCTCTTCCTTTTGTTTTGTTTTTTTTTTATTTCTCTGTAAACCCCATCTTTGTATAGAGGAATAGCACACCAATAAGGAGCTTGGTTTGTTTGTAATTAGCATCATTGTATGTTTTAGTTTTTTTGTATGGTTGTTGGTTAGTTTGTAGTCGTGGTTATTGTATTTCTTTTTATTTGTTTCAGTCTTTGTGTCTCTTTTCATTTGTAGTCAGTATGTTTGTCTGTTTTCCCTCTTACTCCTCTCTCTCTCCTTCCCTACACTTCCCGTCTTCTTTAATTCTGTTATTCAGGGGTAGAGGGGTTGCTTTTACTTCTGTTTGTCCAATCTCCTATTCTTCCTTATTTATTTCCTCTTGCTTTGTTCAATTCTGGAGTTGGACTGTAGGTTGGGGGCGGTCCTTTTTGCAGTTTTGAGATTTAATTGAGGGGGAAGCTGTGATTCCAAATCTATCTGCAGATCCTGGTATCCGCTGACAGGTGTGTTGATATTCTGAAACCCACTTCCCACTGCCTTGGAATCTGTCCATGCAGTGGAGTTGTAGGTTTACTCCCTGAAAGCAATATGAGATTAACAGAGGGAAGAGAATGGAGCAGGCAGTGGTGGGAAGTGGGGAGGAGAGAGAGAGGAGTAAGAGGGAAAACAGATGAGCATACCGACTAACAAGTGAAAAGAGACACAAAAACTGAAACAAATAAAAAGAAAAACACTAGCCCTGACTACAAACTAACCAACAACCATACGAAAAAACTAAAACATGTAATGATGCTAACATACAAGCTAACCAACCTCCTTATTGGTGTGCTATTCCTTTATACAAAGATGGGGTTTATAGAGCAATAATAAAATAAAATAAAGAAAAGAAAAGGAATAGATTAAAGTCAGTAAACTAACAGAACCAACCAAGCACACTCCTTCAAGCCCAATGTCCTTTCAGCTCTGATTTCTAGCTATTTTTGCAGGCTGGTAGATTTGTTCACAGTTAGCGTCAGTTGCCCCTGGCCTGCTGTGAAGGGCAATTCAGATCTGGGCTCCCTGCACAGTCAAATACTCAGATATTGCCTTGTCTATTTATCAAGGGGGAAAAGCTTCTGTCATTCCCCTTTTGATGTTGTTACCTTGGATCCCCAGCAGGTGGTGCTATCTCACTGCTCCAGTTGATCTTTATCTGCAGTTGCTGAAGACTGCAAATCGGCGACCAGGACCGGAGGGAGCGGGAGATGGTGACAGTAGCCGGTAGCCGCAGTGGTGGCAGCTGCTGCCTGGTACACGAAAGAGCTCCATGAGACCGGCTCTGGGTGAGGGGCATGGCGTGGCATGGCAGTGGCAGTGGCAGCCCTGGCAGTGGCAATCTCAGTAGATCATGCTTGCAGGGGCTTCACAGTCCGAAGTCATGGGTCGTCTCAGGCATGGGTGGGGCAATGGCTGCCACGGCAGCATCCATGGCTGCAGCAGTGGCCCAGACCACCGTGATGTTTGAGTGGTGGCGGTGGCTGAGCTCCCTATGAAGAGCAGGCTGCCGAAGATGGGAGCTGCAGCCCATGGGAGAGAGTTAGAGTCTTCATGTGTGTTCTCTTTTGCGGAGGGTCTCACAGACCATGCTGCCCCATCACCAGCTTGCCGGAAGTCCCTGCCCTCAAGATCTGAACCCTTAGTTTCTACCAAGGAGCGCAATGATAATTCACATATATTGACTTTACCTTTAACTGCCTCTATTCATCTAATGCCATTTTACAACTATTGACTGAGTGTATACTATTTTTCAAGAATTGTCCCTAGGGGCTCAGCTTTGGAGTAAATGTCACAGTTGAGGTTCCTGCTCTTAGTCCACTGTTGCAGTGGGAGATGACATCAACATGAAGCCAAGTAAATAAACAACATGATTTATGAAAGTGTTGGTATATTTTTCATAGAGTGATTTGAGTTCTTTCAGGTATATTCCCAGTATGGGGATTGCTGGGTCGTATGGAGAGATACCTGCATACGTATGTTTGTCACAGCATTGTTTACAATAGCAAGAACATGGAACCAACCGTGCTGCCCCTCAAAAGAGGACTGGAGAAAAAAAATGTGGTACATATACATGATGGGATATTTTGCAGCCATCAGGAAGGACAAAATCATGAACTTCACAGCAACCTGGATGGACTTAGAGTCTATAATACTGAGTGATGTATCACAGAAACAAAGGACTGAGTATCATATGTTCTCACTCATAAGTGGACCTTGAACAATTTTATCATAATACTATAAGAAAAGGATTGGCAGTAGTGGGAAACTGCTGGGAGGGGGGATGAGATTGGCAGTAGTGGGAATCTCCCGGGGGCAGGCACACTTCATCAACAAGGGTAACTGCATAATGAACATTTGTATACCTAACCCTGAATTGTACCCCACATCTTTAAAATTAAAAAAAAAAAAGTGTTAAGTTCATGAAAGAACATAAAGTAATGTCCTGGAATAGATGTTGACCTGGGGCAGGAGAGGTCTGGAGGGGTGTTATGTTTGATAGGAAAGTCAGGGAAATAAAAAGCAGCATTTTTTAGTGGATTCGAAGTTTGAGAAGGTGCCAGGCATACAAAGATCTAGTAAATGAACTTTCCAGAAAAGGCACAGATAACTAAATTTAAAGTTTAAATTTTTTCAATGAGGAGATGTGGAGTGTTTCTATTGAGGATCCATCTAACATCATACGGGACTTATAGATTGGATCTTAGGAAGCACCTGGACTTAGCCATTTTAAGGGAGCAGTGGGAGAGTAGGAGAAAGATTTTATGGAAATTATAAGTAATCATTGGCTTAACATTCCTCTTCTGTTGTGCTTGAGAGATAAGGAGAAGTGTAAATACTTTAAGTGAGAAAACACTTAGGTAAATTTTATAAGCACTTTACCTTCTTATAGCTAAGAAAGATAATTTGCATTTTTCTCGACTTGAGTGGGTCCTTCAAGACTTTCACCACTTAACAGAATGATGAAATTTAAGCCCTGTTAAGGCTCTAAGCTCATAAACACTAGCAGAACACTCAGACCTGGTTCAGTCAACCCCTTTTGTCCTTGTTCTGTTATTGTCGAAAAGCGATACGCCTTTATTTTGTCTATTCCCTCATCTCTCCCAAGATCCTAGAAATATCTTCCCTTATTTTTGAATTCATTCCTATTATTATTAACAAATGAAACAGCCCTAACTTTTCCATTTCTGTTTTCAAATGTTTCTACTACTAATGAAAAAAACCGCAAAAGTTAAACAAAACACAACAAAAACAGAAAACAATTTTAGACACCACATTTGAAAAATACTAATTTAGAAAAAAACATTTTCTATAATTTCCATAGGAAGAAGTTCATTTGTCAGATTTCTTATTCTCTTTATATTTGAGTCCCTGAAGATTTCAAAGTTATGTAATCAATTCATGTAAATATATGTATCCCTTAATATAAATGAATAGAAAGATCATGGTGAAATTTTAATGTCTTAAATTGCTTTGTATAGCTCTCATGCCCTTTGTTCTGGGAAGTAAGTTAGCTTTGTCATCTCTTTATTTTCTTGTATATATATTTTTACTTTCTTCAGATTTTTCAAAGACTGCAGTTTTTTTCAACATATTCAGACTCCTGAATATGTTGTAAGCATCAAACAGAAAACAAATAGAAATGTTGATTATCTGAGTTTAATAAAAGAGAGAAATGACTTTTCTAATGAGGTCTTAAAATATAAATCTTTTATCAATCACTTTTAAAATGGCAAGCTTTTAAAGTTAAAAATGTTAAATAATTAAAGATGACTGATAAACATTTGCATGGAGAAGATAGATACTATTCAAGAGCACCTAATTCTTTTCTCTTAAAGAAGTAATTCCTAATGTAAAGCTACCAGAAAGTGATAAGGATGCAATTCACTGATTTTGATCAGAGTATTTGGTGGATGCCTGGACAAAGTGCATCTTACAGAAGTAATGAGATGGTCACAAGGTAGTGAAATGCTTATATATTTTTTAGAAAAATAAAAACCTGAGCTGGCTGAAAAGTAATTTTTCTAGAATAGTTTAATGTTAGAATTTTGTCAAACAGCTTTTCAATTTAAGATATATCAAACAAATCATTTTTTATTTTCATGACATGTCAACCAAGTCCCAGAAAGTATATCGAATGTAAAATCAGATACCTTTCTTGATTGTAACTATATGGTAAGTTGTTATAATGATCTGTTGTCCAATTATTACTGTTCTGCCTTGCTAGTCCCTCTATCTCTGTATATATAAATTCTATTAAGTCACCAGAGAGTGTAATGCACATTGAGAGAAGAGAAATCAACCAAAAATGTAGTTTCAAACTGATGTTCAGTTTTTATAAGTTCATCCAAAAAGTTTATATTATTGGGAGTATATACAGTCTATCCACATAGCTTTATTTCAAGCTTCAATTCTTTGTACTTCTAATCATTTTTAAATTTGAAAATATGTGAATGCCTTAATGAGGGCTGTTTTGTGATTCTTTCAGTTAAGATGAATTATACGACTATAGCCTGGAGAGAAATGCCTTATCAGCATTCTGCCCACACCGAGAAGATATAATGAACAGACACGACCATTATGAACAAACAATACTGGAGCAGCTGAGAATCATAGATTGTATTACAAATTATATGTATCATAAATAATACATATTATATATATACACGTGTGTGTGTGTGTGTGTGTGTGTGTGAGAGAGAGAGAGAGAGAGTATGTGTGTGTGTACATATATTCCAAATCAGGAAAGGTAAAAGTCGCAATCAGGGGATAGGATCTCAGTTGGAAAGTTGCATCTGGTTTTGTTGTAGGTACTGTCCTTCTTGAAGAACTTTGTTATACTAATATATTAGAATCAGAAGAACTAAGAAAAAAGGACATACTGTAGTTATGGATTTGTGAAATGTTTCAGGCAATTTTCTTAGATGTTCTGTCTGTTACTTCACCTAAACTTTATTGAAATGTTGTGGTAGTAATATTTCTTTTTCTTTTCTTTTTTTTTTTTTTGATAAAATCCCGCATTACTTCTTGATTAAAAACCCTCAAACACCTAGGTACAGATCGAAAATTCCTCAAAATATTAAGAGCCATCTATGGGAAACCCACAGCCAACATACAGCTAAATAGACAGAAATTGAAACCACTTCCCTGAAAAAACAGAATAAGACAAGGCTTCCCTCTCTCACCCCTTCTGTTCAACATAGTGTTGGAAGTCCTAGCTAGAGCAATCAGACAAGAAGAGAAAATCAGGGGTATCTAAATAAGAAAAGAGGAATCAAGTTATCCCTCTTCGCTGATGATATGATTCTATACCTTGAAA
>CAUYQG010238568.1:0-11032 GCA_963574415.1 Tarsius wallacei | reverse complement strand
GCAGTGGTCGCTCCCGGCCACTGCAGCCTCGACCTGCTGGGCTCCAGCAATCCTTCCATCTCAGCCTTCCAAATAACTGGAACTACAGGCACGCACTACCACGCCCAGCTAATTTTTGATTTATTGTAGAGATGAGGTCTCACCAAGTTGCCAGGGTGGGTCTTGAACCCGTGGGCTCAGGCAGTCCACTCACCTCAGCCTCCCAAAGTGCTGGGATTACAGACTGAGCCACCAAGCCTGGCTGAATATACGGTTTTCTTAGTGTCATTTGTTGTTGTTGTTGTTGTTTTTGAGTTGAAGTCTTATTCTGTCACCCAGGCTAGAGTACAGTGGCATAATCATAGCTCACGGCAGCCTCAACCTCCTGGGCTCAGGTGATATTTCCACCTCAGCCTGAGTAACTGGGACTACAGGTGCACACCTCCATGCCCAGGTAGTTTTTTTGTTTTTTGTAGAGATGAAGTATTTTTTGAAAAGAGTATCCTTTCTCCTTTGAATGGCCTTGGCACCTTGTCAAAAACCATTTGACCAAAAATACAAGGGTTTATTTCTGGAGTTCTATTTTTTTCCATTGGTCTATGTGTCTTTCTTTCTTTCTTTCTTTCTTTTTCTTTCTTTCTTTTTTTTGAGTTGGAGTCTCACTGTCACCCAGGCTCGAGTATAGTGGCATGCTCACAGCCACCCCAACGTTGACCTGCTGGGCTCTGGCGATCCTTCCACCTCTGCCTTCCAGTAGCCAGAACTACAGGCGTGCACTACCACACCCAGCTAATTTTTAAATTTATTGTAGAGATGAGGTCTCGCCGAGTTGCCTGGGCTGGTCTCGAACCTACAGGCTCAGGCAATCCACTCACCTCAGCCTCCCAAAGTACTGGGATTACAAGCTGAGCCACTGAGCCTGGCCTATATGTCTTTTTTTATACCAGTACTACATTGTTTTGATTACTGTACTTTGTAGTAAGTTTTGAAATCAGAATATCTGAATCCTCTGGATTTGTTCTTTTTTTTCATGGTTATTTAGGCTATTTGAAATTCCTTGAGATTTCATATAAATTTTAAGATGGATTTTTTTATTTCTGCAAAACAGCTATTGTGATTTTGATAGAGATTGCTTTAAATCTGTAGATCTCTTTGGGTAGTACTGACATCTTTTTTTTTTGAGTTGGAGTCTCACTGTCACCCAGGCTGGAGTACAGTGGCCTGATCATGGCCACCATAGCCTCGACCTGCTGGGCCCAGGCTATCCTTTCATCTCAGCCTTCCAAGTAGCTGGAACTACAGGCACGTGTCACCATGCCCAGCTAATTTTTTTGTTGTGTTTTTGTTTTTCATTTATTGTAGAGATGAGGTCTTGCCAAGTTTCCCAGGCTAGTCTTGAACCACTGGGCTTGGGCAATCCTCTCACCTCGGTCTCCTAAAGTGCTGGGATTACAGGATTGAGCCACTGCGCCCGGCAGTATTGACTTTTTTTTTTTTTTTGAGTTGGAGCCTCACTTTATCACCCAGACTGGAGTGCAGTGGCACGCTCCCGGCCACCGCAGCCTCAACCTGCTGGGCTCCAGCGATCCTTCCATCTCAGCCTTCCTAGTAACTTGAACTACAGGTGCGCACTACCACTCCCGGCTAATTTTTGATTAATTGTAGAGACAAAGTCTTGCCAAGTTTCCTGGGCTGATCTTGAACCTGTGGGCTCAGGCAGTCCACTCGCCTCGGCCTCCCAAAGTGCTGGGATTACAGGCTGAGCCACTGAACCCAGCTAGTATTGACTTTTTTCTTTCTTATCCATGGCCATTTATTGTTTAAATTAGACTTATGCTAAAAATACCATTTTCACCTATTAGATTGGCTTCAAATTAAAAGAATTGTTAATACCCATTATACATAAGTTTTTATGAAAATCAGCACTGCTATGAAACCACTGCTCTGTGATGGCCTAAAAACAGTATTGACATTTAATATTAAGTCTTCTAAACCATGAACATGGGATGTCTTTCCATTTGTATATGACTTCTTTCAACAACATTTTGCAGTTTTCAGGGTACAAAACATTCACCCCTTGAATTTTTTCCCAAGTATTATATTCTTTTTGATGCTCACTTGCACTTTTTGAGGCTCTTGATATATTTAAGATGAAAAAATGCAAGACAGGACTAACATGGTACTCACTTTAAACTGTTTGATTTTACTGGGGTGTCTCAGGGACAGTGTATATGGGCAAAGGTAGTGTTACATAGTATCAAAATCTTAGGTTTAAGTCACATCACAAATGTGAGCCCCAGCCCATTTATCCCCACTATGATTGTAGGAAAGGGTTTAGGGGTTTCTCTTACTGGAGTAGGAATGGGAATAGCATAATATTCCCTCAGGTAGTTCTTTCTGAGGGATCCAGCAAAGACTTGTCATCACCATAGGCCCAGTCAGGACATCTTCCCAGAAAGTGGTGCCGAGAACATTCAGAAGCCTTTGAAGCCTCAGACTAGAAGATCCCAGAGCCCCAGCATTATGGGGACTTTCCACCTGAAGCAAAAAGTCACCCAGAGGCACAGAAGAAAGAAGACAACCATCTGGCCCAACCCCTCAGTCCTGTTAACCTTGCAGGGGTTTTGTCATCTGTGTTTCTGGCCCACTTCAGTTTCAGTTTGAAGAGTTGTGCTGAGGACAAAAGTGAGAGAACGTAGAATGTGCTGACCAGCCCTTGTTCAGGCATTTCCCCCAATCCCCTGGAAGGCTTCTAAATGGCAGGCCTCTCTTCTGTCGTTCAACAGTTTGGGGGCTTTCTTGCCCTCAGAATAGCTGGTGAAACTTTGCTCTTTTTCAAGTATTGCGTTTGTTTTGCTTCTTGTTTTTTTGGCCTCTGGGGATACATATGCAACACAGATACACATGCACACCCACCCTATTCTTATCCAAATGTCTGCAGAATTCATAGGCCCCAGTGTCTGGGGACAGTTTCTGTCTCCTTCTCTACATCCTCTTTCTCTCTTCTTTTTACCTCCTCCTCTCTCTGATGAAGCCTCTTGTTGTCTTACCCCCAGCCGGAAGCCCCCTCTGTCACAGGGCCAGCTTCCTGGCCACTTGTTCCACTCCAGCTGCTGCTCCTACAGGCCCCAGCCAACTCCTATTTCCATAGCAACTGAAACTCATTTTTCTATCCCTGCATTTCTACTTTGGAAAGGAAACCTATAACAGCCTTTTGATTTTTTTTTTTTTTTTTTGAGTTGGAGTCTCACTCTGTTGCCCAGACTGAAGTGTGGTGGCCGCTCCCAGCCACCGCAGCCTCGACCTGCTGGGCTCCGGCAATCCTTCCGCCTTAGCCTTCCAAGTAGCTGGAACTACAGGCGCGCGCTACCACGCCCGGCTAATTTTATGATTTATTGTAGAGATGAGGTCACGCCAAGTTGCCCAGGCGGGTCTCGAACCCACGGGCTCAGGCAATCCACTCACCTCAGCCTCCCAAGGCGTGGGATTACAGGCTGAGCCACCGAGCCCGGCGGCATAACCATTTTTAAGTGTGCAATTCAGTGGTGTAAAATGCATCCATAATGTTGTACAACCATCACCACCACCCAGCTCCAGAATTCTTTTCATCTTGTCAAACTGAAACTCTGTACTTGTTAACCACTAACTCCCTATTTCCTCCTTCCCTCAGCCCCTGGTAATCACCATTCAACTTTCTGTCTTTATTAATTTGACTATTTTAAGTCCCTCATACAAGTAGAATCATACAGTATTTGTCTTTTAGTGACGGGCTTATTTCACTAAGCTTAGTTTCCTCGAGGTTCATCTATGTTGTAGTATATGTTAGAATTTCCTTCCTTTTTAAGGCTGAATAATAAACATACCACACTTTGCTTATACATTCATCTGTTGATGTTCATTCGGGTTGCTTATACCTTTTGACTATTGTGAATAATACTGCTATGAATGTGGGCATACAAATACCTCCTTAAGACTCTGTTTTCAATTCATTTGACTTCTACCCAGAAGTAGAATTGCAGGATCATATGGTAATTCTACTTTTAACTTTTTGAGGACCTGACATACTTACTGTTTTTCCTGGCAGGTATACCTCTTTTACATCACTCCCAATAGTACACAAGCGTTCTTATTTCTCTACATCCTCACCAACACTTGTTATTTTCTATTTTTTTGAGAGTAGCCATCCTAATGGGTGAGAAGTGGTATCTCATTGTAGTTTTGATTTGCATTTCCCTAATTACTAATGATGTTGAGCATCTTTTCATGTGAATATTAGCCATTTGCATGTCTTCTTTGGAGAAATGTCTATTCAAGTGCTTTGCTCATTTTTGAATCAGGTTGTTTTTTTGTTGTTGAGTTGTGGGAGTTATCTATGTCTTCTAAATATTAATACCCTGTCAGATATATGATTTGCAAGTACTTTTTTTCTGTCTGTGGATTGTCTTTTTACTCTGTTGATACTGTCTTTTAAAAAATTTTTTTAATTGTATTTTTATTTTTTTGAGTAGGAGTCTCACTCTGTTGCCCAGGCTGGAGTACAGTGGCACACTTATGGCTACCACAGCCTTGATGTGCTGGCTTAGGCAATCCTTCTACCTCAGCTTTCTAAGTAGCTGGAACCACAGGTGCGTGCCACCACACCTGGCTAATTTAAAAAAAATTTATAGCCAGGTTCGGTGGTTCAGCCTGTAATCCCACGCCTTGGGAGGCTGAGGTGAGTGGATTGCCTGAGCCCGCAGGTTCGAGACCTGCCTGGGCAACTTGGTGAGACCTCATCTCTACAATAAATAAAAAAAATTAGCTGGGCATGGTAGTACGCACCTGTAGTTCCAGCTACTTGGAAGGCTGAGGTGGAAGGATCGCCAGAGCCCAGCAGGTCGAGGCTGTGGTGGCTGGGAGCGGCCACTGCATTCCAGTCTGGGTGACAGAGTGAGACTCCAACTCAAAAAAAAACAAAAATTTATTGTAGAGATAAGGTCTCACCATATTGCCCAGGCTGGTCTCAAACCCATGGACTCAGGCAATCCTTTTACCTAGGATTCCCCTGTGATTATAGGTGTGAGCTACCATACCCAGCCTGTTTTTGATAAACAAAAGCAAATGTATATGTATGGGGCACAATGTAATGTTTTGATATATGTTTGCAATGTGGAATGATTAAAACAGGCTAATTAACAAATCCATTACCTCACATACTTATTTCTTGGGATGAAAACACTTGAAATCTACTCTGTTAGTAACTTTGAAAAACACAATGCATTATTATTTATTACAATCATCATTCTTTGCGGTAGTTCACTAAATCTTATTCTTCCTGTCTAACTGAAACTTTGTACCTGCTATGGTTTGAATGTTCCCTCTAAAACTGGTGTTGAAACTTAATTGCCATTTTGCCAATAGTAAGAGGTGAGAACTTTAAGAGGTGATTAGGCTGGGCATGGTGGCTCATACCTGTAATCCCAGCACTTTGGAAGGTTGAGGTGAGAGGGTTGCTTAAGCCTAAGAGTTTAAGACCAGCCTGGACAATATAGAGAAACCTCGTCTCTGCAAAACTAAAAAAAAATAAGCCAGGCATAGTGGAACAGACCTGTAATCCCAGCTACTAGAGAGGCTGAGGCAGAAGAATCACCTGAGCCTAGGAGGTTGAGACTGTGGTGAGCCATGATCATGCCACTGCCCTCCAGCCTGGGTGACAGAGTAAGACTCTGACTCAAAAAAAAATTAGGGTCAGGTGTGGTAGCTCACGCCTATACACCCAGCACTTTGAGAGGCTGAGGTGAGAGGACCACCTGAGCCCATGGGTTTGAGACCAGCCAGGCAACTTGGCAAGACCTCATCTCTACAATAAATCAAGAAAAATGAACTGAGTTTGGTGGCACATGCCTGTAGTTCCAGCTACTTGAAAGGCTGAAGCAGAAGGATTGCCTGAGCCCAGCAGGTTGAGGCTGCAGTAGCCGTGAGTGTGCCACTGCACTCCAACCTGGGTGACAGAGTGAGACTCCAACTCAAAAAAAAAAAAAAAAAATTAAAAAATAAGAGATGATTAGGTCATGAAGGTAGAAACTTCATGAATGGATTAATGCTGGTATTGGGGAATTTGGCTAGTTATCTTGGGAGTGAGTTTCTAATAAAAGGATGATGCTTGGCTCTGTTTCTTTCTCTATGTCTCCCTTGCTCACTTGCCCTTCTGCCTTTCACCATGGGGTGACACAACAAGACGGTCCTCTCCAGATGCTGGCACTATGCCATTGGACTTCCCAGCCTCCAGAACTGTGAGCCAAATAAATTTCTGTTCATTATAAATTACCAGTCTGTGGCATTCTGTTATAGCAACATAAAACAGACTAAGGCAGTTTTATGTTGTTGTTGCCTGTGCCCATAATAGTCTTTTAAAATAAAATAAAATGAGTCACATTTGGCATAGTCAACTTGGACTATACTGAATTCCTAGCTCCCTTAGCTCCCCTGGTCCCCTAAAGACTCTTTCCTACTTCTTTCCCTGATTCCATTCTAACTCCTCCTGTCTCCTGACTCAGAAGCAGGTCTTTGTGGTCCATTCTTTAACTTACTGCAAGATGACTTTGTGCTTTGTCAATCCAAGAAGAGGAGAAGATTAGAGACGCTATTACATTGTTATCAGGTGATGCTAGCCTCCGTCACTAACAGTATCAACTTATTTACCCTCTCCCTACCTGGAGAGGTCAGAGGTTGCCTAAATATGTCGTTATGTCATTTCTGAAAATGAGGCTCCTACTCTCCAGCTCTTTGGCAGCATGACTTCTAGGCTGGTTGAGCAAGACTTGATGATTACACTCCCAGTATGTTGTTTGGCTAGTATTATACCTACAGGAGCCTTGGAATATGATGTGAAGCTTTCCCCTCTTCTACCCCTCAGAAGACTTTCCTTACTGCTTGGTCCATCCTTGGTTGCTAAATTTCCACCATTAACTGTACACACTGTTTTCTATTTAAAATGCAAACATGATAAGCTGTGGTCAGCTTGGACCATCTCTAGTGCTATGTCTTGCTCATAGTAAGTACCCAATTCCTGCTTCTTGGATTGAATTAATGTCTTAGAATGAAGTGGTTTAGCCGGTAACTTTGTATTCTGACATCTGGCCAGAAACACGTTGAACTCTAGTTAGGTAGTGTGGTATAATACAAAAATTCGGTCTTTGTCTGTGGTTCCTGGCACAGAGCTTCTAAACCCCTTAGGATTTTCTGAATAATAGGGTTTCTCTGATCATGTCTATTTTATTTTATTTTTTTTTGAGTTGGAGTCTCACTCCGTCGCCCAGACTGGAGTGCAGTGGCCACTCCCAGCCACCGCAGCCTCGACCTGCTGGGCTCCGGCGATCCTTCCACCTCAGCCTTCCAAGTAGCTGGAACTACAGGCGTGCGCTACCACGCCCGGCTAATTTTTTGGATTTATTGTAGAGATGAGGTCTCGCCAGGTTGCCCAGGCAACCCACGGGCTCAGGCAATTCACTCACCTCGGCCTCCCAAAGTGCGGGATTACAGGCTGAGCCACCGAGCCCGGCCATTCATGTCTATTTTATAATTAGTCCCGTGTCATAATGGGCCCCTAGATGGCCTCAAGATAAGCTAAAGACCAAATGATTGAATGGTTGGAACTTTCTTTTTTCTTTTTTTTTTTTTGTTGAGTTTGTGTATAACTCTGTTGCCCAGACTGGAGTGCAGTGGCCGGGTCCCGGCCACCACAGCCTCGACCTGCTGGCTCTGGCGATCCTTCCGCCTCAGCCTTCCAAGTAGCTGGAACTACAGGGGCGCGCTCCCACACCCGGCTAATTTTTTTTTTTTTTTATTGTAGAGATGAGATTTTACCAAGTTGCCCAGGCGGGTCTCGAACCCACGGGCTCAGGCAATCCATTCACCTCAGCCTCCCAAGGCGCGGGATTACAAGCTGAGCCACCAACCCTGACTTGGTTGGAACTTTCAGCACCACCTACTGACCTAGGTAGTGGGGAGGATGATTAAGCTCTATAAAAATTCTTGAATTACGAGATTTGAGGAGCATCTGGGTTGGTGACAAAAAATTCAAAGGAACTAGGAAGGTAGTGTTCCCAGAGAGAGTATGGAAGCTCCACGCCCCATACCTTTCCCTATGCATCTCTTCTGTCTAGCAGTTCCTGACTTCTGTCCTTTAAAATAAACTGGTAAACACAAGGAAAGTATTTCCCTGAGCTGTGAGTGATTCTAGCAAATTTTTGAACCCGAGGAGCAGGAACCCCCTGAATTTATAGCTGGTTGATCAGACACCCCAGTGGTCTGGGACTTTCAACTGGTATCTGAAGTGGGGGCATTCTGTGGGACTGAGCCTTTAGCCTGTGGGATCTGATCCTGAAGCCAGATAGTGTCAGAATTGAATTAAGTTGTAGGACACTGGCCGGTGTTGGAGTCTTTAACTGGCATGGAAGGAAAAATTCCCACACATTTGTTATTAGAAGTGCTCTGTGTAGCCGTCTCGGTGGCTCAGCCTGTAATCCGAGCACTTTGGGAGGCCGAGGCGAGTGGATTGCCTGCGCCCACGGGTTCGTGACCCACCTGGGCAACTTGGCAAGACCTCATCTCTACAATAAATCAAAAAATTAGGGGGGGCGTGGTAGCGCATGCCTATAGCTCCAGCTTCTTGGAAGATTGAGGCGAAGGGATCGCTGGAGCCCAGCAGGTCGAGGCTGCGGTGGCCGGGAGCATGCCACTGCACTCCAGTCTGGGCGACAGAGTGAGATGCCAACTCAAAAAAAAAAAAAAGTGCTCTGTGGGTAGAAACATAATCTTAGGAGACACACTTTGGCAAGGGTATTTTTTTTATTTTTATTTTTTGAGTTGGAGTCTCACTCTGTCACCCAGACTGGAGTGCAGTGGCACACTCCCGGCCACCGCAGCGTTGACCTGCTGGGCTCAGGTGATCCTGCCTCCTCAGCCTTCCAAGTATCCGGAACTATAGGCGCACGCTACCACGCCCGGCTAATTTTTTGATTTATTGTAGAGATGAGGTCTTGCCAAGTTGCCCAGACGGGTCTCATACCCGTGGGCTCAGGCAATCCACTCACCTCGGCCTCCCAAAGCGCTGGGATTATAGGCTGAGCCACCGAGCCTGGCTGATTTTTTTTTTTTAATTAGACACTTTTGGATTATCCTTGCCCACAACTCCTTCAACATGGATAACAGAGTCACAGGTAAAGAGCAGGAATCAGTTTCTAGAACAGCAGTTTGTTATTACAGTTGCTCAAAAAAATGTGTGCTGGGAAAATAAGGAGTGTCACTGTATACCTCCAAGGGGGAGACAGTGTTTGTCTAAACACAGGTCTTTGTCTCTACAACATTTACCCCACCCACCCCTGCTGCCCAAGTGAGCTGGACTTTTTGAGTCATTCGTGATGTGTTTTTGAACACAACGTGGGGGAAAATCTCCCACAGACTGCTCAGCTCTCGCTACAAAAAATACAAGCTGCATTTGACTGAATGACAAAAAGAAATCTGTTGAGCCAGGAAGCGTAGTAAATACCGTGACTTTCTGCAAATGTGCACAGCCCAAACAGCTTTTTCCAGTCTGGAAAAATGAAGAGATTTGTCTGTGCAAAACCAGCCAAGTCTCCACCCCTCTCCCTTTCTACCACTCCACCCCCACCTTCTGGCAAGGCCTCCCACCCTGCCCCAGACATTCAGTCATCAGCTTTCATCCTCTGTGACTTGCAATGCCCCAGGAAATAACATTGCCCAGGCTCTGGGGAGAGACACCAGCCTCTCCTAAGCATCTTTTAGGGATGTCTGTCTGGTTGGGTTTTGCCAGTCATCTCTGACCTTGGCCAGCTGTGCAGTAGGCAGAGTGGGTCTGGTCTCTTTTCCCTTGCTCAGTCCCTGCTTTCTTCTCCCCTCTCAATCTTCTCCTTTTTGCTTTGAAAGAACCCTTGTCTCATCCTTACTTCCATAAGTCAGTTTTTAGAGAGAAGACTTACCAAAGGTGAGATTTTAAAAGCATTTGCTCTCGGCTAGTATAGGAGTTGTAGGTGGGATGAGAAACCTATCAGAGACTCTCAAAGGCAACCGGGTCAGGGCAACCTTTGATGGGTACACAGTTTCTATATGGGAGGTACATAATGGAAGAATCTGGTTCTGTACCATGTCTTAAAGATATACTTGCAGCTGGGCATGGTGATGCATGCCTGTAGTCCCAGCTACTTGGGAGGCTAGGGTGGGAGAATTGCTTGAGCCCTGGAGTTGGAAACTGCGTTAAGCTAAGGTTGTGCCACTGTACTCCAGCCTGGGCCATAGAGCAAGACTCTGTCCCTAAAGTCATATTGCACATTTGATGGTATGTTTTGGGGAGTGGCATATGATGAAGATTGTAGGGCAGTAGAGCACCCACCCAAGCCACTGAAGTACTGAAGACAATATCTCAAACTTGCAGTTGAGTGTATTGGGAAAGGTGCTGGAAATGGAATTCGAATTTCAGTGGGCTTGAACCCTGGCTCCTGTGAGTAGGGAGTGTCTGTCACCACCCTGTCCACAGTGCCTAGCACAAGCCTGCCAATAGCAAGTACTCTATTAATGTTTGTCAACTCAGTGAATGAATTAATGAACCAGTATTCTGGATACTTTTTCTCCTTCAGCCTCAGTTTCCGTCCCTGTTAAAAAAAAAAAAAAGTCGAGCCGGGCTCGGTGGCTCAGCCTGTAATCCCGCGCCTTTGGGAGGCTGAGGTGAGTGGATTGCCTGAGCCCGCGGGTTCGAGACCCACCTGGGCAACTTGGCGAGACCTCATCTCTACAATAAATCAAAAATCAGCCGGGCATGGTAGCGCATGCCTGTAATTCCGGTTACTTGGAAGGCTGAGGCGGAAGGATTGCCGGAGCCCAGCAGGTCGAGGCTGTGGTGGCCGGGAGCGGCCACTGCTCTCCAGTCTGGGTGACAGAGTAAGACCCCAACACAAAAAAAAAAAAAAAAAAAAAAGGTCTAACACCCTGCCTAGCTCACCAGGTTAGTGTGTGTGTGTGTGTGTGTGTGTGTGTGTGTGTGAGAGAGAGAGAGAGA
>CAUYQG010238567.1:0-36693 GCA_963574415.1 Tarsius wallacei | reverse complement strand
TTTTTTACCCAGTCCAGTTTCAATGGGAAGAACGATTGGTTTTCATATGAGCCTTGTCTCTCCATAAGGCAGTGCCCATCAGCCTATTAACTCACCACAGTTACTTCCCATGGCTCTCTCCCATCTCTTCCACCCCAATCGTGTCCCAACCATGCATACACTGCCCAAAGTACACCTGTATTTATTTGCCACTTGGAGTACAAAAAGGTCCCACTGCTGGCTACTCTTTGTGGCATTGTATACATTAAAAAGAAATATGCTGAGTTATTTCAGTAGACTGCAGTGGCTCTTAACCAGGGGTAGTTTTGCTTATTGGAGGATATCTGGCAATGTCTGGAGATAGTGGCTGTCACACTGGGAGAGTGTTCCTGGCTTCCAGTGGGCAGAGGCAGTGCTAGGACTAGGGTGAAGCAAGGAACATGTCTGGGGCTCAAGAATTCAGGGGGCAATCCTTCTCAGGATGGTGAAAGTGCAGGATTAAAATTTGCAGGATAGAGAATGAGTGCCCCTGTTGTGTTTCTTCCCTAATCCTAGTTCCAGCATTGGGTAAAGGCCAGGGGTAGGGCCACCCCCCGACCCCCACAAAAGAAATATCCGGTCCAAGATGTCAAGTTGAAAAACCCAGACTGGTTTAAAGAATCTCAAGAAAACCAGGGTTGTAGACTTTGATTTCCTTTTCTTTTCTACCACTGTAATTTACAAATTTAAAATCACTCCTTGGCTGGATGCAGTGGCTCACACCTGTAATCTCAGCATTATGGGAGGCCGAGGCAGGATGATTGCTTGAGCCCAGGAATTCGAGACCAGCCTACGCAACGTAGCAAGACTCCATCTCTACAAAAAAAATCAGAAAATTATCCAAGTGTGTCGGTTCATGCCTGTAGTCCCAGCTCCTCGGGAGGCTGAGGTGAAAAGATTGCCTGAGCCCAGGAGGTGGAGGCTGCCATGAGCCATGATTGTGCCAGTACACTCCAGTCTGGTCCAGTCTTTTGACCTGACTCAAAAAAATAAAAGATAAAAAACAAACACTTGTTAAATGTGCCTAAAAGTGAAAGCATATCAAGTTCCAATATTAGGTTCAATCCTCTTTGTTCCTATTTCTGTAGTTTACAATGGAGGTAAATTAATTCCACCCTTTTCTTCCTAGCCTTGGAATCCAGTCTTGCCTCTGCTGGTGTGTCATGGACTCATTCCATCTTGCAGTTGACAACTTCCCATCAAAATGGGATCTCTCTTTGCAGTTGACAACTTCCCATCAAAATGGGATCTCTCTTTTCTCAGGAGAAACAAATGGTCAGATTTGGTTCTCTCTCTCTCATGATCCTTACACTCCTCCTTGTATTACAGTCCTTACTAGCTTACTTAACTCTCCCTGTCCTGCTCTCCACATACAAACAAACATGCACACAAATACACAGGTACTAAATTATGTTCCCTGTGGACATGGGTCACGTTCTCCTTATAATTTCCCCCACACCCTCTATGTAGAAACAGTGCTTTGCACAAGCACAGCACTCAATATATATTATAAATAGATCAAAGACACAAGTTTATATAATACCTAACGGGCAGCATAAGCCATATTATTTCCTGGAGGCTACATAAATACAAATATAATATTACATTGTGGCTGGGCATGATGGCTCAAGTCTATAATCTCAGCACTTTGGGAGGCAGAGGCAAGAGGATTGCCTGAGCCCGCGGGTTCGAGACCAGCCTGGGCAATGTGGTGAGACCTTGTCTCTACAATAAATCAAAAAATTAGCTGGATGTGGTAGCATGTGCCTGTAGTTCCGGCAACTTGGAAGGCTGAGGTGGAAGGTCTCCTGAGCCTAGCAGGTCGAGGCTGCGGTGGTCGGGAGCGTGCCACTGTACTCTAGCCGGAGTGACACAGTGAGACTCCAACTCAAAAAAAAAAGTTACACTGTTAGGCCTTGTTGAGTCTGTAACAATTTTCTTTTCCTAGCAAATATCTCCATCTATTTCAAATCTGATATCCCAGAATGCTTGAAGTTAGTCTTCATTAGGTAACTGACTTAACATTTTGCTACAAACCAAAGTACTGAATGCAAACTATTTTCTTCCCAAAGACCTATTCTAGCAGCAGAAAACCTAATGTCTTTGCCTGAGCTAGGAGCTCAAAGTCAGAAAGAAAATAAATACAATTACTTGTAACAGTTGGAGAAAGAGCCCTGTAGTATATGTCAAACTCTTTAGGCAACCAGACCCATGCAACTTGAAAGCACATTTCCATCCATCTCTACCTCACCCTTTACCTTAAAACTATTCTGAAACATGTCTATCTTTGAATTTTAACCAAAAATAAGCTAAGATTACCTCAGAGGTTAATATATAGCTATAAATATCTCCTTTTAAAAATAATGCAATATCTATATATACATATATATGTGTGTGCATATATATATGTATACAGGCAAATTTTTCAGCTATTTGTCCTTGAAATAAATGCAGTATATTTTATGTTTTTAAATATGGGGCTTGACAAAAAGCAAACTGAAATCCGCCCCCTCCTCCACCTCCCATGGATACCATGAAACCGCTGATTTTAATTATTCAGTCTTATTGGGAAACTAGCTTAACCTTTAACTAACACCTGGAGAGATTAAATTCTAACTTTACATGTTGATTTTGAAATAACGACTGTAAAAAATTTCAAATTTTTCAGAAGACAATAAGTCTTCTGCTGCTAGAATAGGCCTTTGGGAAGAAAATTGTTTTAGCCTTGTACTTTTTGTTTGTAGCAAAATGTCAAGTCAGTTACCTACTAAAGACAAACCTCAATAATCTCATAACACACTATTGGAAATTCAGTGCACATGTATTCCGTGGACTCACTAATTCTCAGAACGTGAAGTCTCAGAGCAATGACAGATTTTCTCATAGTGCAATTTGACTCTGTGCTAAGACCCATCTTTAGCCCATAGCCATTAGTTAGAAGGGAGCTGACTAGTTTAGAGCACCCAGTATGAGCCAATTAACTGCCACATGTGTTTCATTCAATACTTGTAATAACCCTGAGGGAAGAGGTTTTGCCACACACATACTGCTGATGAGGAAACAGCCTCAAAAAGTTTTATCAGGATGCCAGTTTTCATACCATTGGTAAACGGCCAGCGCTTCTGAGACATGCTCTTCCAGCTATGCCTAGCTACCGTCATTTGCAGAATGTTCTGGATTACATTTTAACCCATGAAAGACAGAAAATCTGTTCATATTTTAAGAGTGTCCCATTAGTGAAGCAACAAATACAACTTGACATTAAGCTATCCCAATGCTCAGGGTCCCAAATTTTGGAATTCCCAAAGAGGAAGTGTATCATTCCTAAAAAGTAACCACCACAGACAACCACCATTCTGCTGGATTTTCAGTGGCGTATACAAAGGGAAAGAAGGGAGAGTCGAGGAATATTATAATTTCCAGTGCAAATCCCGTTCTCACTCCTTTGTTCCTTGTTTCAACAATTGTTGACTTGGGCCAATTATGTGTAAGGCACTTAAGTGCTTACTATATAGGGTACAAAGATGTAAACCTGCTGTTTTCCTTCCAAAAGTTCATATGCAATGCATGAAAATTTTTAAAAGCAAGATAATATACGAATTCCAGAAGCATCTTTCAATCCGTGAGTGCTATGAAGATTCAAAGGGGGAAACAGATTTTTCTGGCTGGAGTCATCAAGATAGACTTTATTTAAAAGGATGGAATTTGAGTTGTCCTTCAAGCATAAGCTAAACATCAGTAGGTACACACTGTAAAAGAAAATATACAAAAATGAGAGGCTAAAAGTTTGGACACAGAAAAATATATAGCATACTTAGGCAATGACAATAAAATCTGAAGAATAAGAAACCCTAAATGATCACATTTTAAAAAATATTTTGTAGTGAAAGTATTTTTTACAGCAATGACTTATAAATACAGTCAACAGCTCCATTTAAAATTTGCTTGTAAAAAGAATTTTTTTATTTATTCATTTGTTTGTGTATTTATTGTAGAGACAGGATCTCACTATGTTGCTCAAGCTGGTCTTGACTCCCAAAGCTTAAGTGATCCTCCCTTCTCAGTTTCCCAAAATATTGGGATTACAGGCATGTGTCACTCTGCCCAGCTTATTCTCTTTCATTTTATTACTTATGAGTAGATAATTTCAATAGTTTAAGTATTGTTTAAGAATTGCTTCTAGAATTGTGAAAAATAAATATATCTTGTTTAAACCAACATTTAAAATTTTCTTATAGTACCCAAGCTAAGACAGATAAATAGACAAATAGGCAAACTGACCTCCAAATCATATAAATAAAGATAGAAAACAGTTCTTTGAGAACCTAAGGTAGTCTTGAGAGATTATTTCTATCTCTAGCCTAAGGATGGAAAAATACAATTCAAGTGCTGGATAGGGCATTAATTAATTGATTCATTTATTTAGTCTGTAATTGAGGACCCACCATATGCTAGGCTCTAAACTAGGTTCTGGGTTAAATTACACGCATACAAAAAGAAAGTTTTTTTCCCCCTCACCACATGGTAGAGGAGACGTATATATAAGTATATAATTATAGTCAAGTGTACCCAAAGTTACCAAGGGGTTGATTAAGATTCTAGGAAGTAATGAAAGCTTCCTAGGGAACCCTGGCCTAATTTCTAGAGAAAGAACAATTGAATCGAGTCTTGAAAGACAAGCAGTTAGAGGAGAAGGTTTGATGGGTCACTTTAGATGTAAAGAGGAGAGTCTTTAAAGACATAATTCTTGATGGGGGCTAACATATGATGGCCCTGAATGATTAAGTGTGTGATCAGAAGGTGCAGGAATTGAGACTGAAAATGTGTGACGGTGCCTGAAAATGTTTGATAACAGGAAAGCTAGGGATTGCAATAGCAAATGAAGACCAATATAGGTTTTTAAGCAGGGGAGGGATACAGTTAGATTTGTTTTTATAGTAAAAATTGCTTTGAGGGCAATATAGAAAGGAATTATGGAATTGCTCAGGTGGGAGATATCAAGGTTCTCAACTAACGCAATGGTGACAACAGTGGGAAAAGGTTGTTGGATTCAAGGATCTATCCAGAGTCGTAAGGACTCAGTGAACACTGAGATGTGATGGCAAGAAATATCAAGAATGATCCCAGTGTGCCCAACGTGGAGGATAAGGTGGATATTAATAGATTTGCAAAACTGGCACACTGAACTTAAAAAATACTGTGTAGGCAGTGGCCACGCGGGATTGCAGGTGAAGAGATGAGTTAGGGCACAAGTTGTGGGCTTGGAAACCATCGGCTTGGAAGGGTTTCACTGAAACTGAAGAGAGCTGTGTTATAAAAACATGAGTAAGGAAAGGAAAAGGCAGAGTTTTCAAGAATACATAGTGCTAGGAGATAGAAAAGGAGGATTCTATAAAGGAGACAAAATTAAAGAGGAAGATAGTCAAATGTATAAGAAAAATCAAAACTGAATAGAGGTGATGGATTTACCCAGAGAAAGTCCCTACATTGAACCTGAAGCAGTCTGGGCAAACATGTCATTCCTTAAAGGTTAAAAGCATTCCTTGGGAAGCTGAAGCTTGTCTCTAGCAAGATTAATAATAAACACGCAACAAAAAAAGAAAAAATAAATAGAAATCAAATGACAAGTACATACACACATACGTAGATAATTGCATGATAGCCCATTTTATGTAATAAATGGATACGTACTCTAAACACAAGAAATCTACATAGTGCTCTACCAAACTTAGTGTACTTCTGAAAGAATTCATTTAATTTTTTTTAATTAAGTGCAGAAGAAATTAATGGATTTTTTTCATCGTTGAGGATGTGACATAATGCCACAGGAAATTATTTCTGGTTTAATTCACCGATTGTGCATCAACTCTCCTGGGTTCCAGGTCAACGTAAGAAGCAAGGCACAGTGTAAGGGACCTGATGCCTGGGGGAACCATGAGATTGGCTACATTTCTAATGAGGGAAAAGTTTTATTTACAGGACAACTCAGCTGTGAAACCGAAGTAAAAACACAAATTAATTTAAACACTCTGCATTTAAAGGTTGAGTACTTTTAACAACATCTGTCCGTGTTCTAGAGAGTAGAAAAAAAAACTATATCAAATAATATAAATATTTATAAATGTTATAAGAACAAAGTCTCTTGGTACGTGTCGGACTCATACGTGCAACATATTCTGATGGCAAGTTTAAGTCTGTTTTACTCGGTGTCAAAGGCATTAAAACTGCCCTGTTTATGATCTACATACCTTGAGTTTTTGCCGGATTCGCCTTTTCTCTCACTCAATCTGACCAAGTTGTCCTTGGCTATGAGCCTGAAAGTCCAGAATCTGAACAAAGGGAAAAACACGTAGAAATCTGTATCTCAGAGTTACTCTGCACTCAGGCATGTATTCCAATGCAATGACAGGTGTACATTCAATCCTGTGCCAGGACAGGTGGCTGTCCAGTGTGGAAGAATCTCGAGCTTAGATTCTGGACTCCTGTGTTTGAGTGAGGCCTTACTCTGTATTTTTTATGTGACTGTGGTGAGTCACGGGAGATCTCCAAGTCTCAATTGTACTTAACTGTAAAATGGGGAGAATTATAAAGCACTCACTGGATTAACGAATCGATGAAAGCACTGTGTTCATTGTAAAGGACATACAAACAAAAAGCTGTATTTGTTTTATTTATTCATCTTTAAGTCAGAAAGACCCTAGATATAACCCAGAACATAACTGGATGTACTCATTTGTTGAAATTAGGCTGAATCCAGACAGTCACTTTTATGTCATATGTTATTCCCTAAACTTCACACATACTTTTCTTTTTTTTTAAAGTCAGAGTCTCTGCGGTAGCATGCTCAGGGCCACCAAAGCCTAGACCTGCTGGGCTCAGGCTATCCCTCTGCTCAGCCACGTGCCACCATACTCAGCTAATTTTTTATTTATTACAGAGACGAGGTCTTGCCAAGTTGCCCAGACTGGTATTGAAACTCCAGGCTCAGGCAATCTTCTCAACTTCGCCTTCCAAAGTTTTGGAGTTATAAGCATAAGCCACCACGCCCAGACTAACCTAACACACTTAAAAGGAGAATTGAAAACATTATTTCTTGAAATGTTCAACATATTTTTAGAATTATTTATTTAAAAATTGAGATTCTGTTTTTAATAAAAGGCTCACAATTGTGCTGGTTGCAGTGGTTAGCTCCTGTAATCCCAGCATTTTGGGAGGCCAAGGTGGAAGGATTGCTTGAACCAAGGAATTTGAGACCAGCCTTGACAACATAACAAGACCTCTACAAAATATAAGCTGGGAGCGGTGGCACATGCACATAGTGCCAGCTACTTGGCAGGCTGAGGCAGAAGGATCACCTGAACCCAGGAGGTCAAGACAGTGGCAAATCATGATTGCACCACTGCACTCCAGTCTGGGCCACAGAATGAGACTCACTCAAGAAACAATAAAAATAAAAATAAAGACCAGGATACAGAGATAAACCATGCTTGTGAATTGAAAGTTTCACTATCATAAAAATGCCAGTTCTTCCTGAATACCAAGTTGATGCACTGATGTATGGAATGAAAAAAAATCCTATTCTTATTATTACTTTCTACTTGAAAACCTGAGTCTGAAATTTATATGAAAGATCAAAGGCCAGGAATGGCAAAGTCATTTCTAAAGCAGAACAAAGGCAGGATCAGGGGCATATGCACTGCTAAATACAAAGTCTTGCTACCAAGATTGGGTGACTATGACCATGAAGAGTTCTAGTGCCAGGACAGACAAAGGAACAAAATAAAAACCCAGAAGTGTACACACACACACACACACACACACACACACACAAGACAAAACACACACAGACAATCAGTAAGAAAATGCTTTTGCTTCAGGTCAACTAGTCATTCATAAGGGACTTTCTCCACTCACCATGCAAAATCAGTGAACACAAGGGAGATCACGACAAGGGACAAAAAAAAATACTATAGCTAAGCTAAGCTATTCAGTACATAGCAAGTAACCACGAGGCCACTTAAACCTAAAATAAAATTTAAAAATTTAGCTATTCAGTCACAATACCCATATTTCCAGTGTCTATTGTGAGATATAAAATATTTCCATCAGTGCAGAAAAACCTATTGAACAGTTCTAAGAGACATTTAGGATAGTAACTTTATGACCTTGGAGTCAGGAAGGGTGTGTTAAGCAAAAACTCACAAACTAAAAAAAAAAAAATCCCATAATTGAAATGACTAATAAACTTAGCTTTTAAAATTCAGAACTGGCTGGGCTTGGTGGCTCAGCCTGTAATCCCAGCACTTTGAGAGGCCGAGGTGAGTGGATTGCCTGAGCCCGTGGGTTCGAGACCAGCCCGTGCAACTTGGGGAGACCCCAACTCTACAATAAATCAAAAATTAGCTGGGCATGGTAGCGTGTACCTGTATTTCCCGCTACTTGGAAGGCTGAGGCGGCAACCCAGCAGGTCAACGCTAGGGTGGCCGTGAGTGTGCCACTGCACTCCTGCCTCGCAATGCAGTGAGATTCCAACTCAAAAAAAATAAAAATAAAAATAAAATAAAACTCAGAGCCATTTATCAAAAAATGCTGTATAGAAAACAAAAATGAAAGCCGTAATCTAGCCAGGCATGGTGGGTCATACCTATACTCCCAGCATTTCAAGAAGCCAAGGTAGGATGATTGCTTGAGTCCAGGAGTTGTCAAATGATGGGCAACATAGTGAGACCTTGTCTCTTAAAAAATATCAAAAAATTAGCTGGGCATAGTGCCATATGCCTGTTGTCGCAGCTACTCGAGAGGCTGAAGTGTAAGTGTCGTCTGAGCCCAGGAAGTAGAGACTGCTGTGAGCTGTGATCAAGCCACTCCACTGATCCAGCCAGGTGACAGAGTGAGACCCTGACTCAAAACAAAAAAAAAAGCCTTAATCTGAAAGAAGAGATCTGCAATATAGAGAGTGTAGAAGTTACATAAAGAACACATATAAAACAATAAGGAAAAAAACATTAAAAATGGGCAAAAATATTCATCAGACACTTCATTCTATTTGATGACACAGAAAAAGATAATTACGGTCTAACGTACTTTATCAATACATGAAGAACTAAAATATTTGACAAAATTCTCTGTTCTATTTTAAATTACCAAGAGCAAGGGGGACACAGCAACTCATTTTTTCAGCCTACAGGAAAGATTATATTGGCTTACACAGAAGCCCAGCAACGTGTAAGTGGGTTGATAATAATGTTTGAGCATGTAATTAAATAGATACTTCTCATGTTAGCTTATCCTTCATTAAAATACAGTTTTCTAGCTCACTTACAATTTACCTTATTTTGAGCACACCATAGAATACTTGGAAGGCACGTAGTGCATTTGTATCACCTTTCACTCTTGAGTGTAGAACTTGATGGTGACCAGGGCATTAATTTTATATTTATGTCGATCAGAGGACACAAAGGTGTATGTGATTGAAGAGTGGAATAGAAAAAATAGTTATAAACATATGAGAAAATACTGCAAACATAGCTAAAATGCATAGTTCCCTTGAAACAAATTTCCATCACTGAATTAACATGAATAAGTGTCACTCTGCAGCATCTCTTATCCCAGTCCCTACCATCCTAAAAATATGCATGAACAAAATGTTAAATAATCACTATTTCCTAGCTTACACATATATATGGATATGATAGATATACATGCATAAATATTTCATGTTAATTATAATTAAATGTTAAAAACTGATGCTTGTGTACCTTAAAACCTGAAATAAAACTATGCTCACACCACATAATCTAAGTGATTCACTTCTCAAAGTCTTTGCAATCTAAAAATGAGAAAAAAGACTGGGCGCAGTGACTCAAGCCTGTAATTCCAGCACTTTGGGAGGCCGAGGTGAGGGGATTGCCTGAGCCCTTGGGTTTGAGAACAGCCTGGGCAACTTGGTGAGACCTCATCTTTAAAAAAAATCAAAAAATTAGACGGGTGTGGTGCTACATGCCTGTAGTTCCAGCTACTTGGAAGGCTGAGGTGGAAGGATTGCCAGAGCCCAGCTAGTTGACCCTGGGGTGGCCATGAGCATGCCACTTCATTCCAGCCTGGGCAATGGAGTGAAACTCCAACCCCAAAAAATATAAGACAAAATAAAATAATAAAAATGAGAGAGAAAAAATTGTAGCTTGGAAATTCTGGTACAAAGTGAACAGTATTAAACGGTTGCACAGAGAAAGAGTCATTCAAGTCAGATTTAATGATAGAGGACATACAGCAATATAATTAAGAGTCCATAATATGAACAAGTATGCTAGTGCCACAAATGGAGAGTGCATGATGAGAGGTAACCTGCAGTCCAGACAATCTAGAAGTCATCAGAGACATGATCCACTCTAAAGCTGGACTTCAGCTCCTGGACCAGAGTTCAAGGACTCCTTTCCCCAGGAAAGCTGACTGCGAAGAACATGGCAGTATCCTAGCATCCATAGTGATTTGGAGAGACAGAGGTGTCTATGATCAATAAGCAGTATGTGGAACAAGAATGAACCAGCCCTAATAACAGAGAAATATGGGATTGAGAAATTCAAGGTCATGAATGATGGCATGTAACTCCCCTCATAAGAAAAATAGAAATCTAGGCTTTAGAAAACAAGGATGGAGACCCATGGGTCAACCAGGGGGCACCAAGTCTTGAATCTAGCTTGTTATTAGAAAACACTGCGATAAACAAATCGCTCCAGTAGTCATCAGTGGGCCATTCTATTGCAGGTTAGCTTCACCTTGTCCTAGGATTCTAGGCAGAGAATTATGTTTAATTATGTATTCTGCCTCACACCAGATTATATTTGGGCTTGAAAATGCAATCAATGCACCAATTTTTAGTTAAGGAAAACAGAAGGCCATAAGCTCAGACACTGGTGTGAGGGTAATTTTTTTAAGTAATATGGTGAATAATAAAAACTATAAATATTTCTCCCCATTTGGAGGAGGGGAAAAACTTTTTTGTATTATTTTATCAGTTTCTGATTAATCCTCCCATATGGTTTTGTTTTGAGACGCCTCTTTATTGTACATTTGATTTCTCTTCCTCACAAATGCTTGCCTCCTACTTCCTCCTCTGCTACATAGGCACCTAATCATTTTCTTCTGCCAGTTTCCTATTTTCTGTTCCTTCCAGTGGAGACACACAACCCTTATTCTATCCTGCTGTCACGAGGGTAAAAGCATAGACATCATTCTTTTCACAAAACCAAGAACAGAGAAGATTGGAAAGGCCTTAGTCATCAACTTTCCAGGCCAATGGAGATGCCAAGAGAAATGTTATAGCTTCCAAGTACAACAGGGCAAAAGCGTGCCCTAAACACATAGGCAAAGTCACCTGGTTGATGCCTGCTTCCTTAGTATTCATTCTATTGCAGACCATATTGTGGTCTGCACATCTTTCATAAACATACCTCATTGCAAATTCAATAATTACGTGGACTTTTTTTTCCCAGAGGAAAGGATTTTTATACAAAAGAATAGATAATTTCCAAGTTGATCAGTTTTAGCTAGCATCTAGAATTTTAACAATCAACCCATAACATTTAAAGTTCTTTATAATGGCAAAGCAGAATAACATGAATACTCAAACCTCTTGCATAAGGCAGAGATCTACGGTTGAAAGAAAGCAAAATCTAGTCAACATTTTTGAAGAAAAAGAGGAGAGAAAAAAAAAGTTGTCAACACAGAACTGAACTCTCTAGCTAAAGTGTTGCCAGGCAGCCACCCTCTGTCTCCATAAGGCCCTGAAGAGTTCAGATGCTAACAGTATGGTCTAAGTGTTAAAAATAACAGATGCTGGTGTGGGTGCAGAGAAAAAGGAACTCCTCTACACTGTTGATGAGAGTGCAAGCTAGTTCAACTTCTGTGGAAAGCAGTATGACGATTCCTAAAAGAACGAAAAATTGTCCTTCCATAGGATCCAGTCCCACCCCTGGGAATATACCCAGAGGAATATAAATCATTCTACAAAAAAGACTCCTGGAAACGCATATTTATTGCTGCACTATTCACAATAGCAAAAACATGGAACCCACCATAGTGCTCATCGAGAGTGGACTGGATAAAGAAAATGTACAATACACACTAGAGTATTATGCAGCGATAAAGAAGAAGAAAAATCATGGACTTTACAGCAAATTGGATGGAGCTGGAGACCATTATACAAAATGATCTATCACAGAAACAAATAATGGAATACCACATTTTCTCACTCATAAGTGGGCCCGGAACATTAATCACATTAGCACAAGGGTGAGATTGGCAGTCTCTGGGCACTGCCGGGGAGGGAGGGAGGGAAGAGGGTGGAGGGCACATGGTAACACAAAGTGTACTTGGTTCATTAACAGGGGGAGTGAGAACCAGTTAGGAGCCCAAACTTCACCTGCATGCAGCCTACTTATGTAGTTAATCCTCAGTTGGAACACACATCTCTATAATAAAAGATGTGGAATCTGTTCAAACATTATCACTATTTCCCACTAACTTGGTGAATTTTAGCACGTTAGTCAATTCTTCAGTGCTTTAGATTATTTCTATGAAAACAGAAGTAATAATAGCCCTTGTCTCGTGTGTATGAACTGAACAAGTTGACACATGTAAAGGGTTTAACACAGTGTCTGGGTGAGTAGACTCTCAGGAAATGTAGATCGTTAAAATTCTTGCTGATTTGGGGCATAGATTCCTTTCTTCTTCCTGCCTAGTAGCTTATTTCATTTGCAGGTGCCCACACAGCCACCTGCTCAGTGAAATGGTTGTCTTTTTGCCTCAGCATAACCATCAGAAAGCATTCAGACATTCTACCGCAGGACAAACAGCAGACTATCCCATCCCCCTCTTGGCAAATCTCCTTCAGATGCAAGACCAGGAGAGCCCAACCATTCATGATTTAGCATAATAATCTCTAGCAAAATTTTAGGTTCCTTGTCAAGGCCATAGGTCAAAGATCACCCATAAGAGTTTGTGAGTTGCAAATGTCTGAGTTTGTGAATTGCAAATGTCTAACAAGTCTCTTTCAGGAAACTCCCCCGCATCGCACCTCAGGGTTAACCTAATCAGCCCTTTGTGACCTAGGTGACACAGATAGCCATACCATGGCAGAAATCATGTGACTCACCCACCCATCAGTCTGCTGTCCACCACCTGACATCAGTACTTGCGCTTGCCTGCCCCTTCGTGATGACATGGAAGCAGACCACCACCCTATCACCTTAATGATCTTCCCCCATCTAGGGGAATGGTTAAAAGGACTCACCTACAAGCAACCAGCAGCCATTGCCTTGCTAGACTCTGGTGTAGTCATGTGCTCTTTGAGCTGTGGCTGCTGCCACCTTCCTGGCTTTGGTTCCCTCCCCACCTTGGGGAGGTGAATCTTCTCTCCTTCTCCTCTTTTTCTCTCTAATTTACTTTTAAATACTCTTCTTTCTTAACCTTTTTGTGTGTTGCAATTCTTTGCATTTATTCAGATCTCTGGGTTACTGGTGCCATGCCTCCCCTCCCCTTTTCACCCCTCCATCACTCCACCCTCACCCTGTCTGTACCCTAACACTCAGAGTTAATGACATCTTACAACTTCTATGCCCACCACTTTAGATTTGCTCATTCCATGTCATGTGATGTACACATCACTGCCTTCACAGGGTCAGTGGATAGTAGTAGATTTTCTTAAGATCTGTCAGCAAGAAGTCAAAGATCTGCCTTTCTGGTATGAATGTTCCTAATTTGTAGATTAATAACAATGTCAATAGCACAAAGAATGTAATCCACAGGCATGTTCCCTCTCAGGATAATATTAAAACAAACTTATGAACAAATGAAACTGGCTAAGAAAAAGTGCACTGCTTGTAAGGGGGTGAGTTCCCTGAGTGCCTACAAACCTTTTAAATGATGCTGGATAATCACTTTTCATGGATTCAGTAGGATTAACTCATTGGGTAAAATACTGGGCTAAATAACCTCTAAGTTCCTTTGATGGTAATATTCAATTTTATATTGAGAGATTGTGATAACATAATCCATGATATTAAACTGAAATAAAGTCTTCAATGCAAATCAGGAATATAAATTTTCCTTTGTCTGAATCCTAGAAATCTAAAAAGGAAAAGGGTATACCTTGTAAATCAGATTAGGTAAAGGCTTAAATGTCCATTTGAATAGAAAGCATTTGGTGAAATATTCATGTTAAAGTGAGAAGTCACTCTGAAAGGTTAAATGCTCACTTTAGACACATTTAACGCCTAGAGTTATTAGAGTGGTGGAGAAATAAAATGAATCCGTGAGAATTTTCTTTATAATCAGGTATTGCAAATGTGAATATACAGGAATAGAACATTCACAAAATTATATCAGCATTAAAATCTACATAGAAAATGCAGCCAATTGTCAAGTAAATCATCATTTCTATTATCAAAGATATTATTAATTATGGCAAAGTTTCACTATAAATAGGTGATTTCCACAAAATTGAGAAGAAACGCGATTTACAAGCAGGGAAAAGGAGATGATGATGTTAGAGATCCCATTTCACTTTGAAAGTTCTTGATCCTAATATCTGTGTGTACTCTCTTACCAGAACAACTATTGAGAAGGGAAGAGCACACACCTTAAGAATGTGATTAATGAACAATTAAGACTACTTAACTGTCATGCAATTTAGACTTGAAAGGGAGCATTCTACTTTAAAAGAATTAGCTTTGCATAATCTTCATTTTCATTATCTCAGTGGGTGCAGGAATTGTGGAAGGAAAATTCCAGTGTGCTGTTTCAGTAGATTGGCAAACATGAGTCAAAACTGGGAAAACTTGCTCTTGGCCTCTTGAATGCAGGTGGCTTTTACTCATGCTTTTTTGCCCCATTATTTAATAAAGCAATATTTTTAATTTCACAGGTCTCATTCACGCAAAAAGAATGAAATGAGATTATATGGAATGAAATGAGATTATATGAAAATAGTTGACAAAGAGTACAAAGTATCCTTACTTTTAAAATTATAATAGTGTAACAATTTATGTTAGTCATATGGTTTAGTAAATGAGTACATGCTATGCGGAATAAAGTTTTAGAATGAGGTGAGAAAATGACTTAGGGATGCTGGGTTATGTCGCAGATAGATATATAAATAGTACTGATAATTGAACAATACAGTCATATGACTGCACGCTATAATACTATGGTTCTAAAAAAGAAAGATAATTTGGGTTACATATGTCAGAGAATAAGTTCAATATTCAATATTTCTGTAACATACTTGTAAACCAAATTCCTTTGTCTCCTATAAAGCAAAGCAAAAAACAAAACCAAAAATTAAAAAAAAACCTCACAATCGCACTTAGCAACAGTAAAATAAAGCTATATTCAGTAATTAAGAGCTTTTACCAGCAAAGAAGTTCAAAAGTTTTAAATGCCTCTATGTCTGATGTGGCAATCTACAGAAACTAGAGAAACCAAGATGTCAGTAAAACAAGTCATTTTTTTCTAGTGATGAATACCAAGTGTTTCATTAATAATGAAATAACCACAGTGACGTCTCTTGTGAGTGTTAATTTAGTGCCTAGGGATGAAATTCGCTTCAAGTTATTCTGAGTCTATCAGGCCAGGCTTCACATCGCAACAATTAAGTCCCATTTCAATAATATCATTTATCACATTGATGTTATTAATATGATATCAATATTAAAATTTTAACAAAACATATTAGCTTTTTGTGTGTGTGTTGGAGTCTGTCGCCCAGGCTGGAGTGCAGTGGCACACTCACAGCCAGCCCAGCGTCAACCTGCCGGGCTCCAGCTATCCTGCCTCCGCCTTCCAAGTAGCCAGAATTACAGGTGCGCGCCACCACACCTGACTAGTTTAACATAGGATCTTGATGTCTATCTTCCTATAAAAAAAGAGACAGAGACTAATTGACAAACATTGCAAAAGACCTGGGAATATGTCACATGCTTAGAACTGTGAAAATAAAATTCAAATGTAGGTGCTTTTGGAGTAGGTGTGGGACTTTATAAATAACACTTTCAAAATTTTAGTTTGTCTACAAAGATAAAGGTCTTTTTCCTCAAAGCAAGATTTCCTTGATGGTGTTTCCCAAAATTCCAATGCTGTGAAATTCTCAACAAAAATTGCATCCATAATTAAATAAATGGGGAAACTTTTGAACTTAGGCATTGTCTGAATGTAGCCTACAGATTAGCGCCTAGACTATAGATTAGTGACTGTCCAAAATCAACTAGTATTTTATGAGTGTATCAATAATGATGGGTGAGAAGGATGCATGTCCTTAATAAGAAGGAATCATTTTATCTTCATAAGTCTTACGAATGTGCTCTAACTAGGTGACGTAATCAGATGATCCAAGACAGAGTGGGAATATAGGCATATTAAAATTGTGTATACTCTATTTTACAGAGAAACGGTCCTAACAAATAATACCTAAAAAAAAAAAGAAGTGATTTTGTTTTTATACCACAAAAGGAACTGAAAATATTATTCAGTGAAAAGATCTAGATTAATTATTTAATAAAGTTTGCCAGATACTTATCCAACGAATGCAATTATGCCACAACATATGACAATTGAAACCTATAAAACCTCGCTCATCTTAAGCAAATTCTCAGGCATAATAAGATTTTTAGCTGAGTAATGATGCTGAAAAATTATGCTATTAAATGCAATAGCAGTTACCCTTTAAATAATAAATGCTGGGAAAATTGTAAAGGTAAATTACTTAGCTCTCCTCATTTAGTGGGCTTACTTTGGAAATGCTAAAATTCCTTTGATTTCTACGCACTACACTTTTCTCCAGAATAAAAGTGACCCAGTTCTTCTTTCTCATTACATTGAACATTCCTTCTTTTTATCCTCACTCACAGTTGACTTGAGACAGTTGAATAACTAAGCAACAGAGTGGAGCAAAGTCTTAAGATGATGATGGGCCTATTTAAAGGCAAATACGACAACTTAAAAATCAACCCCATCTATTTCTTTTTTGCATTTTGAAAAGCATCTAACTCATTTTTTTTTAATTTAAAAAGCTCAACCATCTATCAAATTTAAAATAAATTCAGGAAAAAGTAAGAACTTACCTATAGAGAAGAGATGTAAATTTAGGCATTTTTCATGGTCTACCCAGAATATCCGAATTGCACAACAAGTGATTTTTGTTATCATTGTCGTTGTCTACTTTTGCTGACTTTTGCTCAAAGCAAACAATGAGATGCCATGGTCAGATGCCAAAGAAAGAATTCCCACAAAAATGATGTTGTTTATGTACCATCAGGGAACTCCCCACCTTCAGTAAATGTTTTAAGAAGTGCCTCCAATTCTTCTGTTCTATGCCACGTAAGATGTACAATGAAATCCCTACTCTATGAATGTATGCCTAAAGGTCACAGGCCCGGGTGGTAAAGCCACAGGCCAGTTACCTCAGGCATCATGCTGCTGCCTGTCCTTTATGCTTTTCTTTGTCAGGTTGGCTTCTGGGAACTGTTAGGTTCCCATGACTGTTATTTGTAGTGTCCCCTTCCAGTGAAACTGAAGGGCATTACAGCAAACAGTCACCTGGTCCTAGCCAGAGTGAATGCCAAGATCCAACAGAGGCAAGTCACGGAGCAGGCACCTGGCCAGGGTGCCAGATAAGGTTACACGCAGATTCCCACAGGCTCTCTTTTGGACTCTCCGGTATGATGGAGTTTGCAGGGATAAATCTGCATCTTTCATGAGTAAGACCAGAAAACACAGTCAACTACACATGCACCTTTATGTTGATTAGGACAATGCTTCAGCAGCAGTCTAGGGGCAGATTTCCCGGGTAATGGTAACACTATGCACAATACTCCAATAGCATGAATGGTCACCAAAGGGAAGGATGCCAGGAAACATTGTTGATATTATTACTGGCACCATTGTGTGACTATACACTGCCTTGGTTTCACAGAGGTGGCAAACTCAGCACCTGAGTGTTTGCCAATCTTGACATATCTGTTTATCCACGCAACTTTTTCCATCCTATCAGAAAATTCCTCTTTCAAGAAATTGTAAGGAAACAAAACGTAAAAGTTCATGTCAAGTGAAGAACTTTGTTACTAGTGATCACTGCCATATCTGAAACATAATTATACTGAAAAAAATGGGAAATGATGTGGTTCTGTGTGTTTTGGTTTTCAGATTTCAAGGAATGTGAGTAACTTCCCAGGAATGTGGAAAGGAAATGGCTGTTGTTTTAGTTTGTTTGTGCTGCTATAAAAACAAAGCCACAGACTGGGTCATTTATAAAGAACATACATTTATTTGTTACAGTTCTCGTGGCTGGGAAGTCCAAGATCAAGGTGCTGGCAGATTTAACATCTGGTGAGAAACCAGTCTCTCCTTCCAAGAGGACCCCTTGTCACTGAATCTACATACTCCAGAAGGGGAAACACTGTGTCCTCACATGGCAAAAGGCAGAGAGTAAGAAGGGCTGAACACCGCATGGAGTGTCTTCTCTAAGGGCTTTAATTCCTTTTGTGAGGCAGTAACCGTCATGACTTAATCACTTCCCATAGGCCCAACCTCCTAATACTATCACAGTGACCATTAAATTTCAACACATTCAACTCATTCAAACCCCAGCAGCTGTGTAATCAAAGAATATATGATTTTTCAAAATAAAATTTGATTCTAACATGAAATAAAGCATCCTGACACTGCAACCATCTTACATTATACTGATGCCCTTAATACCAGAAAGAATACATCCAAACCACTACCTTTGAAATCATTTATGATTTAATTACAACAGAGCATCCTTTTCAGGAACGTACATAGTCCATGTAAAAATGTTTCTCACCCCAGTGGGCTATCTGAGAATATGTGTTGTATCAGGACCCAAGTGGACCTTCTATTTGTATATCCTATTTGTTTCAGTTGGTAAGGGTCTTAACAGTGCTTATCACTAAGCATACTTCTAGCATGTTTTCAGCTGAATCTTTAGTTCCACTTGTATGAATGAAGCCTTTTGCAATCAGGAATATCTAATTTACATAACTTCTCCTTGTTTGAATTATTGGCCCCACACTCTTGGCTTTGGTAAACAATAGCTTAATTATTACAGATTGTCTGAAGCTTAGACAGCCTATGTTCTTGACCAGTCCATAAAAGTGTTCGATTAACAATGAAGCATTTCCTGTCTTCCCCATTAACTTTTTCCTGGAAAATATTATTCAACAAGCAGTAAGTATCTTCTGCCTAATAATTTTCCCACACTTCCCTGATTGGATATCTTTTTGGAGTCAAGAAAGGGATATTTTAATGGCAGTGCATGAATCCAATTTTCTAGTCAACTGTGAAAGTCCCCCTCACACTGTGATAGTATTCGATACTGCAAAATCTTGCTGTAGACTGAATGTTTATGTCCTCTCCAAATTCATATGCTGAAACCTAACTTCCAATGTGATGATATTCAGAGGTGAGGCTTTTAGGAGGTGACTGGGCCATGAGGGTAGAGCTCTCATGAAGGGGATTAGCACTCTTGTAAATGAGACCCCAGAGAGCTCCCTCACCATTTCCACTGTGTGAGGAAACAGTGAAAAGCCTACTATCTGTGAGCCAAAAAGCAACCCCTCACCAAACACTAATCTGCCAGCACCTAGACCTTGGAACACCCAGAATCCAGAACTGAGAAAAATAAATTTCTGTTGTTTATAAGCCACTCAGTCTATGGTATTTTGTTACAGCAGCCTAAGCTAAGACAAGACTTCATACGCTAGACATATTGCTGTTCATCTCAATTGCCTCACCTTTAGAAACATGTAGTATCTCAATCATATATTTTAGAATCATGGGTTACCAGGAAAAAAAAAACACATTTTTTAAACATTCATACTGGAATATAGTAATTATAGGAACATTTTCAAGGTTGCTACCATAGAACTAGAGTTAAGACAAACTGCTCATAATGAGAAGTTTCCTAAATCTCTTGAAACAAGCTTGTGAGGGACTCTTACAATGAATTCCAAATCATAAAGAAATCCTTGTGCTTTTTTTTTTTGAGTTGGAGTCTCACTCTGTCGCCCAGACTAGAGTGCAGTGGCCGCTCCCAGCCACCGCAGCCTCAACCTACTGGGCTCCAGCGATCCTTCCGCCTCAGCCTTCCAAGTAGCTGGAACTACAGGCGCGCGCTACCCAGCTAATTTTTTGATTTGTTGTAGAGTTTGATTTGTTGCCAAGTTGCCCAGGTGGATCTCGAACCCTTGCACTCAGGCAATCCACTCACCTCAGCCTCCCAAAGCGCGGGATTACAGGCTGAGCCCACCGAGCAGGATTCCTTGTGTTTTAACAAACTAATTATTGCTAAGGTTTTTTTGTTTGTTTGTTTTAAGATGTGACTAGTCATTCTTATTAAGGTATAATCGGAGCTGAATGTACCTGTTTAATAAAGTATAATCATGTATTCAAAAGACAGTAACACAATATTCAAATCCCAATTATTTAAACACAGCCCTAATTCAATAGTGTTATCTGTATCTACTGGATTTTTTAGTACAAACATCAGTCACAACATACAGTTCATAGAGTTACTTTATTTTTTATTTTTTTGAGTTGGGGTCTCACTTTGTTTCCCAGACTAGAGTGCAGCAGCACAAAAATGGCTCACCACAGCTTCAGCCTTCTGGGCTCAAGCAATCCTTCTGCCTCAGCCTCACAAGTAGCTGGAACTACAGGCATGCACCACCACACCTGACTAATTTTTAAAAATTTTTTTGTAGATATGAGATCTCGTTATGTTGCCCAGGCTGGTCTCGAACTCCTTGGGCTCGAGGAATCCTCCTGCCTTGGCCTCCCAAAGTGGTGGGATTACAAGCAGAAACCACCATGCTCAGTCGAGTCACCATTATTTTTTCTTTGAGTCAGAGTCTCACTCTATCGCCCAGGCTGGAGTGCAGTGGCACGCTCATGGCCAACCCAGTGTTGACCTGCTGGACTCTGTCTATCCATCCGCCTCAGCCTTCCAAGTAACTGGAACTACAGGCGTGCGCTACCACACCCGGCTAATTTTTTTGATTTATTGTAGAGACGAAGTCTCACCAAGTTGCCTGGGCTGCTCTTGAACGCACGGTCTAGGCAATCCACTCTCTTTGGCCTCCCAAAGTGCTGGGATTACAGGCTGAGCCCCCAAGCCCGCCAAGTCAACATTTTTGAGTGGAGAATTATGGAGGTGGAAGAGCGGCAAAATACAGTACTGCCAACATCTTTCTAGTTCTTCTAATCTTTTGTTTATTGAGGAAGACTCTCAGTTGTGATTCTGACATTTAAGAATATATTAATTTTTATAAATTAACACATTCCAAAAGGACAGAAACCTAAGTATTTCTCTTTTATTACCCCATAATTTCCTTCTTCTATAAACTGTGCGTGGAAAAAAGAGGGATTTGACTCTACCTATATGTATGCGCAGAAAATAGGAAAACAACCAGGTTTGGCTGTAATTCCAAAAAAACTTTATTTACAAAAACAGGCAGAGAACTAGATTTGTTCCAAGGATTATTCTTTGTCAACCTCTGTCCTAGGCAATCATGTTCTCTAGCATTTATTCTGGCACTTAGTTCTTCTCTGAATTATACCTTTAATCAGTGAATATACACGTGCACACACATACACACACATCCAATATCTCTGAAATTGCAGTTTCCTTCCATAGGGTGGGGGGAGGCTCAGGAAAGATGTCTTACTCATATTTTTCCCATGGAAACATGTTTTCATAGCATGAAACACCAGAGAAAGTATACACAAGGGACACAGAACTGTGCTATCTAACCCACTGTGGCCATCCTAAATGGTGACAGCAATGCCCAGGCTATGGGACTATTGAGGTTGACAGAGGTTGACTTCCAGGACTGTGTGACATGATGCACACAAAAGCCCCTATGATCGTGTCTCTGAAACACCCCCTAGCAACAAGCAGTTTGTTATCTGCTTTCTCCTTACCATTTTCCAGTTCCAAAAATAAAATCTGAGTGTGTAGTAAAACCTTCTGAAAATCCTTCAGACACCAAAAGAGTACCCAAAAATTATACATTTAAATTTAGGTTCTATAGACCACACGTCATTATCTGAATGCATAGCTGAGCAGGTATTAAGTATTACTTCTTCAAGATAAGAGCTAATAGAATAAGAAGCCTCATAAAATGAGAAATAATTTAAAAGAGCTTGTAGACTAAAAAAGTTGGATAGAAATGGAAAATCAGCTCAGAAACTGATGCCTCAATATATAGCACTTTGCCGGTCTTGGTGGCTCAGCCTTTAATCCCAGCACTTTGGGAGGCCGAGGTGAATGGATTGCCTGAGCCCGCAGGTTCGAGACCAGCCCAGGCAACTTGGCGAGACCTCATCTCTACAATAAATTTTTAAAAAATCAGCCAGGCATGGTAGTGTGTGCCTGTAGTTCCGGCTACTTGGGAGGCTGAGGAGGAAGGATCACAGGAGCCCAGCAGGAAGAGGCTGCGGTGGCCGGGAGAGTGCCACTGCACTCCAACCTGGGTGACAGAGTGAGAGTCTGACTCAAAAAAAAATATGGCACTTTGACATGCAGAACTGAAGAAGCCACAAGGGCTCCCTACCCAAACCCTGTTCCCCACCACCCACTTCAGTCTCCCAATCCCCTCTCTCTCTCAAAGCCCAGGATGAAGGTGTTCTCAGAAGTTCCCTATCTGCCTAAAGTCCAGATCTGCCAAAGGAAAAAAAAAATTACCTCTTATTTCTTCTTGGAGTTTTCATTAACTACCCTCCTATCTCAGGAAGAAAGACTGAAATCTGTCAAGACATCTGTACAGATTTTGTCCCAAGCCACTGTCGACTCTGCAGGCCCAATATACTCTGTTCCAGGCCTTGTAAGTTCTTCTAGCCTATTGAATTCCCCTAACAATCACTTACTATCCCCCTAAAATCATCCACACTTGCCCATTTCCCCTTCCTCTAAGAAGCAGGGATGGTGTATAAGCATCTGTGCTCCACTGGGGCATTGGGCAGTCATTCTGGGCACACTAGTAAATTTGTATGCCTTTTCTCCAATCAATCTGTCTTTTGTGAGATAAGTTTTCAGCGAGCCTTCAGAAGGCAAAGGGGTAGTTTTTCCTCGGCCCCTAAAGAACATTTGCTTTAGCTGGGTTCTGTGGCTCAGCCTGTAATCCCGCGCCTTGGGAGACTGAGGTGAGTGGATTGCCTGAGCCCGCGGGTTCGAGACCCGCCTGGGCAGGTGAAACCTCATCTCTACAATAAATCAAAAAAATTAGCCGGGCATGGTAGCGCACGCCTGTAGTTCCGGCTACTCGGAAGGCTGAGGTGGAAGGATCGCCAGAGCCTAGCAGGTTGAGGCTGCGGTGGCCGGAAGCAGCCACTGCACTCCAGTCTGGGCGACGGAGTGAGATGCCAACTCAAAAAAAAAAAAAAAAAAGAAGTAGCGAGCAGAACAGTGGTTACCAGAGGAGGCTGGGAAGGTGTGAGGGTGTTAGATAGGGAGAGGTGGGTGGGTTGATGGGTACAAAATTACAGTTAGATAGGAGGGTTGAGTTCTGGCGTTCCATAATATAGTAGGGTGACTGTAGTTAACAATCATTTATTATATATTTTTAAATAGCTAGAAGAGAGGATTCTGAATGTTCTCAACACAAAGAAATGATCAATGTTTGAGTGATGTATATGCCAATTACCCTGATTTGATTATTACATATTGTATACATGTATCAAAATATCACATGTACCTTATAAATATGCACAATTATGTATCAATTAAACATTTAAAAAGAAAGAAAAGAAGGAATTGGAGAATCATCCCTCTCCCAGATGTTAAACTATTCCCCAAGGGTCTTGGATAGATAGGGACCTTGGGTGTTCATCTCATCCCTAAAACACTAGGGTTTCAGAGTAAGAGCAAAATGGCAGGAGAATGATATGGTCAAGTCCAAGCCTTGGCATGAGTAGTAATTCCCAGCTTCCTAGAGATACCCTCTCCTGCCTCCCTGCTCAAGAGTAGCAAGACACATGAAATGTACAATACCTTGTCTCTCTTCCCTTTTTTCTCTCCTCTCACAAATATCTCATAAGAGTTGTCTTTAGCTGGGCTCGGTGGCTCAGCCTGTAATCCCGCGCCTTGGGAGGCTGAGGTGAGTGGATTGCCTGAGCCCGCGGGTTCGAGACCCGCCTGGGCAACTTGGTGAGACCTCATCTCTACAATAAATCAAAAACTAGCCGGGCGTGGTAGCGCGCGCCTGTAGTTCCAGCTACTTGGAAGGCTGAGGCGGAAGGATCGCCAGAGCCCAGCAGGTCGAGGCTGTGGTGGCCGGGAGCGGCCACTGCACTCCAGTCGTGGCGACCGAGTTAGACTCCAACTCAAAAAAAAAAAAAAAAAAAAAGAGTTGTCTTTAAACGAAGTACCACTCTGTTTTCCCAGTTTTTTTCTTCAGTAAAAACAAGATCTTTATAGTCTGTTCTTTATTTAAAAACAAAAACAAGTCGGGCTCGGTGGCTCAGCCTGTAATCCCGCGACTTGGGAAGCTGAGGTGAGTGGATTGCCTGAGCCTGCGGGTTCGAGACCCACCTGGGCAACTTGGTGAGACCTCATCTCTACAATAAATCAAAAAATTAGCCGGGTGGTCTATCGATGTTGTTTATCTTTTCAGAAAAACAACTTTTTGTTTCATTGATGCTTTATTTTTAAATTTCAGTTTCATTTAATTCTGTTCTGATCTTCGTTATTTCTTTTCTTCTGTTATCTTTGGGTTTGGTTCATTTGTGTTTTTCTAGTTCCTTGAAGTGTGATGTTAGGTTGTCAATATGCAGTTTTTCAGTCTTATTAATGTAGATCTTAAATGCTATAAATTTTCCTCTGAGCACAGCATTGACTGTATCCCAGAAGTTTTGATAACTTCTTTCCTTGTTAACATTTGTTCCTAGAAATTTTTAAATTTCCATCTTGATTTCATTTTTGACCCAAGGGTCATTCAGGCGCAAATTGTTTAAATTTCATGCTTTTGTTTGGTTTTGTGAGCTTTTCTTGAAGTTAATGTCTAGTTTTATTCCACTGTAGTCTGAGAAGTTGCTTGGTACAATTTTGTTTTTTTTGAATTTGTTGACACTTGATTTGTGGCCTATTATAGGGTCTAGCTTGGAGAATGTGTCACGTGCTAATGAGAAAAGTATCTATTTTTTAACTTGGGGGTGGAATGTTCTATAGATATCTGTTAGTTCCATTTGCTTTAGCATCTGATTTAACACCCATGTTTCTTTGTTGGTTTTTTGCCTTGATGATCTGCCTATTGCTGTCAGTGTTGAAGTCACCCACTATTATTGTATTGCTGTCTAGCTGTTTTTAGTTAGGTCTAGCAAAATTTGTTTTATAAAGATGGGAACTCTAGTGTTAGGTACATATATATTTAAAATTGTTACGTATTTTTGTTGGATTGATCTCTTTATTATGATATAATAACCATCTTTGTGTTTTTTTTTTTTTTTTAACTGTTGTTGAAGTCGTTTTATCTGATATGAGAATGGCTACTCTCGCTCAAGTGTGTGGAATATTTTTCCCTACCCCTTTACCTTAAATCTGTAAGAGTCTTTGTGTATTAAGTGGATCTCTCGAAGGAGCAGAAATTTGGGTTGCAGGTTTTTTTTCCTTCTGCCAATCTATATCTTTCTTAGTGGGACATTGGAACCATCTACATTCAAAGTTAATAATGATATGTAAGATATTATTTTATTCATCATACTGATTGCTATCTGATTGCTTTTTTTCTTTATTTTTTCTATTGTGTTGATGTTCTATAAGGACTGTGAACTTTATGGTTTTTAGCATTTTTCTACTGGTGTATATCAACCTTTTGTTTCAGTATTAAGAACTTCTTTGAATATTTCTTGCAGAACTGGTCTGATAGTGACAAATTCTCTCAGTGTTTGATTGTCTGGAAAAGACTTCATTTCTCCTTCATTTATGAAACTTAGTTTTATAGGATACAAAAACCCTTGGCTGACTGTTATTCTCTTTGAGAAGATTAAAGATGAGGCCCCAGTTTTTTCTGGCTTATAGGGTTTCTTCCAAGAAGTCTATTAGTCTGATAGGTTTACTGTAAGTTATTTGATGTTTTTGTCTCACTGCTCTTAATTTTTTTTCCTTCACATTAGCTTTGCATAACCTGATGAGTATATGTCTTGGGGATGACCTTTTTGCAGTGAATTTTCTGGGATTTTGGGGGCTTCTTGTATCTAGATATTTAGATATCTGGCAAGACCGGGAAAATTTTCCTCCAATAATAAGTTTTGCAAATTTGTTGCTTTCTCTTCTTCCTCAGGAATGCTTATTGTTCTTAGGTTTGGACATTTTACAAATCTTATATTTCTTGGAGAATTTGTTCCATTCTCTTGATTCTTTTTTCCTTATTGTTGTTTGATTGGGTCAATTCAAAAGTCTTGTCTTCAAGTTCTGAGATCCTTTCTTCTGCTTGTTTTAGTCTATCAACTGTTACATCTTTTCACTGCATTTTGTACTTTTTTAAATGTTGCCTATCTCAGAGAATTTTTCATTCATGTTCTGAATCGTTTTCAAAATTTCTTTATGTTTGTTTTCAATTTTCTCCTGAAGTTTGCTGCTCAATTTTATAAACAACTTTTTGAATTCTTTGTCTGGAATTTCAAAAGTTTCATTTTGGTTAGGATTTGTTGCTGAAGAGTTGGTATGGAATTTGGAGAGTGTTGGTGAACTCTGTTTTTTCATATTGTCAGTATTATTTTTCTGGTTCCTTCTTATTTTGGTAGAATATTTCTTCTTATTTGAGGCTAGCAGGGGGCATAGGCATAGGCATTGCAGGGTTCCCTTGGTTATGTATAGTCTTGGTGTGGTGAGTTTCTCAATTGCCTTCTGTGGCAATCCTGAGTGGCCAAGTGGCTTGGGTTCTAGAATCAGACATTCCCCCAAACTGAGGTATTATATCTGATGGGGGGGGGGGGGGGCTGTTGACCACCAGTCCGGAGTTGGCACTTATGGGAGTAAGCTATCTGCAGTAGTGACTGTGGGCTTTCTTCTGGATGTGTGTTGCTCCAAGGAAGTGCCCAATCAACATAGGTGGTGGGCAAGGATCACGGAATTACCCAATTTCTCTGTCTGTTTTGAGCCTTCAAGGGGAGTGTGGGGGTTGGGGGAAGGAGCTTGAGCTCCTGGCACATGTTCACTCTTGGCTACCCCAGTACGGATTCAGAGGGAGTCCCCAGCCACTGGGGTAACATCATTGTGCAGAGCAGGCACAGAAGAGTTTTTTGTTTTTGCTTTAGAGTTGGAGTCTCACTCTGTTGCCTAGGCTGGAGTGCAGCCAACTAGAAAGCAGTGGTGCTGCTTGCAAAGGTTGAGTCCCTGGGAAATTGTGGCCAGCACTACTCAAGGCTTTCTTTTTTCCTGCACCACTGCACTTGGGCTCTGGCAGAGCATAGCTGTGGGCCAGGCAGTTTCCAGTGAGGGACTGGGGTCCCAAAAGGTTCGGGGGGCCCCCCAAATATGCAGCAGAAGCACAGAACTCCTGAATTCCCCAGAGGCTACTGGTGGTCTGTGGTGGTACAGGCAAGAGTCTGGCCAGTTCCAACCCAAGCTCTATGAATTTTTCTCTTTTTTTCACTCTGTGGTTATTATAACTTCTTTAAAGAGTCTTGGAGGCATGCTGCTGGTCTTTCTGGGTGCTGAGGAAACTCTATCTTGGTTTACTCCATAGGAGAAACTCACTTTAGCTGCCTCACATTGGCCGCCTTAATCCCTAAGCTGTGTACCCAGCATTCTGATTCCACGGATTTCCTTAATGCTCTCTTTCCTTTCCTCTTCCTCCCCTCAATAAATAAAATATTATCAATTCTACCAAGAGTTCATCCCAATGTTTATCATCTCATTCTACCTTTCATGTTTTTATACTTTTGCTTGTTTTAATTCCTTTAAACATGCTTTTGTGAAAAAACATCATTGGGGATTTTTGTCTGTATCTCAGGATAATCGTTCTCACAAATGCCTCTGGTTATGCAAAGTCATGTGTTTTAGTGACTTTATTTGAAAAGTCAACGTGAGGGCTGTATGACCTTAGAAAAGTAATATCAGGGTGGAGAGGGGAGTCGTTTTTTCTCATTTCCTCCCTACTTTCAATTGTGACATGCTCTGTATTTCACACTCTATATATGGCTTGTTTCCTGCCTGTGCTGGGACTCTCCAGCTTCCTTTGCCTCACGGCAATTGTCACTACCTGAGTATCTTTGGCCACCCTTCTCTGGAGTCCTCCCTCTGCTTTCTGACCCTTTTCTTTTTTTTTTTTTTTGAGTTGGAGTCTCACTCTGTCGCACAGACTGGAGTGCAGTGGCCGCTCCCGGCCACCGCAGCCTTGACCTGCTGGGCTCTGGCGATCCTTCCGCCTCAGCCTTCCAAGTAGCTGGAATTACAGGCGTGCGTTACCACGCCCGGCTAATTTTTTGATTTACTGTAGAGATGAGTCTCGCTTGCCCAGGCGGGTCTCGAACTCGTTCAGGCAATTCACTCACCTCAGCCTCCCAAGGCGCGGGATTACAGGCTGAGCCACCGAGCCTGCTCAGTTTATTCTGTCTTGGTCTCAATCTCCTCACCACTTTCACCTTTCAGCTCCCTTTTCCATCTCTGTCTTTGGCATTTGTTGTGATGAGGGCCTGCATCTCTCTGTTTTTAAGCTCTTCACAAGTAAGACATACAGTAGGTGCCTTAAAATTCAGAGGATGGAGAGTCAGGATTCTGCCTGGCCCTGGTGAGAAGGACATGGCCAGAGGCTTTCCCAGAAAGGTGGGCGCCTATGGAGAAGGAGCCATATTGTCTCTTCTCTCAAAAAACCAACATCAAGCAAACTCTAAACAGATTTATTTGTAAACATTTTATTTGTGGCATTAATTATTTTTGTTGGAGACTGAGGACCTTGACTCAAAAAAACTCCCCAGCTCCATTTTAAAGGCCTGTGCTAATTGACTGAGTATTCTCTCTGTGTGTGTATGTGTGGGTGTGTGTGTGTGTGTTTTGTGTGAGAGTGTGTGGCTCTGCATGTTGAAGAGTGGGGTGTCAGTGTGTGTAAAAATGTGATGCCATTTCTAGGTGTGAGTGTGAGGATGGTGTTCACATTTGCTGGGAGGCACGAGTGGAAGGGTTTGTGTATAATTTGGATTCATGGCTCCCACTGCCAGGTTGTCCCCTGGAGCAACCCAGACTGTGGGACAGATGGTGATAACATGATAGATTGATAAACCAACATAAAATTAAATTCTGACCTCCCAGAGGTTTTTTGATGTGATTGAAGATTGCTGGTTCTCGTTCAGAGTGGCGGTCTAGGAGCAGCTAGTGGGCACCTCTCACGTGGAGAGAAGCTGAAACAGTGGGTAAACACCAGCTCTTCAGGTGGACCACTTCGGCAGAGACGTGGCGGAAATGACGGAGAAAGGGCGAGAGTGGGATCACGCAGAGCCAGTGCTGGTGTGGAACCCGGAGAGGATTCCTAATGTGCGGAAGAGGTGAGAGAACCCCTGGAGCTCCATGCCTCCACCACAGACCTTTGCAACCCAGTCATGGGAGAGACCCCTCGACTCCCTCCAGTCTCCAGCTGGACATAAAAAGTGTCTCTGTCCATTCAGGTGGCGTCCCTGCTGCCCATAGGTTAGTGAGAGAGTAGAGAGATGGGTGCTTCCGTGTACCCCCAGGAAAGGCACCACAGATCCTGGCTCAGCCACCCAGCCTTGCCTGACTAGTGCAGCAACAACTCAGCATTCCTCTGAGGGCCCAGTTCCCAGAGGTCACTGCTGGGTCTTTCCCAGATGCTGCCACTGCTCTCTCTACCCCATTGCCTGTGGGCTAGGAAGAGGACCAGGAGGTGGGAGCACTAAATGAAGCCAATTGGCCATACATAACATACGCCACAGCCACACCCACAAGGGAAGGAAAGAAGACAGTCTCAAAAAGCCCCATCCCAGTGATGGCAAATTAAAAAATAAAGAGTTGGCTATTCCAGATGAGAAGGGACCAGAAAAAGAACTCGGGCAATACAAAAGGCCAGAGTGTTTTGGCATCTCCAAAGGATCATGCTGGCTCCTCAGTAATAGATCCTATCCAGAGTTAATGTTCAAAATGACAGATAATAGAATTCAGAATATAGATGGCAGAGAAACTCAACAAGACTTAAGAAAAAGTAGAAAACCAAAACAAAGAAACCATAAAAATGATCCAAGAATTAAAAGTTGACATGGCCATCCTAAGAAAGAACCAAACTGAACTTCTGGAACTCAAGATTTCATTTCAGGAATTTCAAAATACAGCCACAGTCTTAGCCACAGAGGAGATCCAGCAGAAGAAAGAATTTCAGGATTTGAAGATTGATCCTTGGAATACCTATTCAGGCCAAGAAAGAAAGAAAGGAAGGAAGGAAGGAAGGAAGGAAGGAAAGAAAGAAAGAAAGAAAGAAAGAAAGAAAGAAAAGTGAACAGAGACTTTGAGAAATATGGGATTTTGTAAAGAGATCAAAGCTTCATCAGATTGGTATTTTTGAGAGAGAAGATAATGGAAGCAACCTGGAAAAATTATTTGAGAACATCATCCAAGAAAACTTCCCCAATCATGCTAGGAAGGTTGACATACAGACACAAGAGTTTCAGAGAACTTCTGCAAGACATTATACAAGATGACCATCCCCAAAACACATAGTCATTAGACTAAGGTCATGCAAAAGAAACAATGAAAGAGAGCTAGAGAGAAGGGCTAGACAACATACCAAGGAAGACCCATCAGATGGACAATGGACCTCTCAGCAGAAGCCTGACAAGCTGGAAGAGATGGACCCATCTTTAGCATTCTTAAGGAAAAGAAATGCCAGCAAGAATTTCTCACTCCACTAAGCTTCATAAATGAAGGAGAAATAAAATCTTTCTCAGAGAAGAAATTGCCAAAGGAATTTGTCACCACCCAATCAGCCCTACAAGAGATGCTTAAGGGTGTTCTAAACATGGAAATGAAATAATGGTACTGCCTAACAGGGAAGCACACAGCCCACAGACTCTACAAAGCAATGACACAACTGAGGCTACAAAGCATCTCGCTAACGACAGTATGACCAAGAGGCACCTGCATTTGTATGTTTATCGCAGCACTGTTCACAAGCGGCAACATGGCACCATAGGTACCCATCTACAATGAATTGGATAAAGAAAAGGTGGTACATGTGCCCCATGGAATACTATGCATTTATAAAAAAAGAACAAAATTATGCCCTCTGGAGCAATGTGGGTGGATTCAGCTGGATGCCATTATTCTAGGATAATTAATGCAGAAACAGAAAAAACAAATACTCCATGTTCTCATTTATACATGGGAGCTAAACACTAACTCTTCAGGTGAGACACATGGACATAAAGAGCGGAGTAACAGACACTAAGGACTCCTAAGGGGGGAGGGAGGGGCCAGGCTTGGCAAACTACCTGTTGAGTATCATGCCCATTATTTGGTTGGCAAGTTTAGTGGACGCAATATACTCATGTAACAAATCTGCACATGTACCCCCGAATCTACAATAAAAATAAGATCAAATAAGTCATTTTTCCCCAGTGAAAATAAATGAAGAGGAAAAAAAATATTCTTCACCTCAAAAGATACCAGTATTTCAGTGCTTTTGTAGGAACATAAAAGCATGGAGTGTTGGCAGTTGTTGGAGAATTGAGGTATCTCAGAGAAGGATGAGGGATGAGCCCATGTGGAATTCAAAGCTGAGGCTTTGCTGCCTCAGGGCCCCTCATCCGTTCTGCTGCTTGGGTGCCTTTCTTGATCTGTTCATTTGAAAGTTGGGCACCTGGTCCCTGTGGCACTGGGGTGTCCAATTTTGGTGCCAAGTGCAGCCATACAGTTCCTGTCTCCTCACATGTTCTGCCAGCCTTTCAGAGTGGTGCTCTGACTCACTGGCAATCGCAGACATAAGACATCTTTGGGCCTGCCCTCCTGAGCCAGATCACCCAGCTGCACTGGAATGGGGGCTCTTGCCAGGCTCACCAGTGTCCTCCCTGAATGCCTTCTCATGGGAGATGAGGGAATCATCTTGACTTTACCTCCCACACTTGCATCATTCCTTGATTCCCCTTTTTTTTTTTTTGAGTTGGAGTCTCACTCTGTCGCCCAGACTAGAGTGCAGTGGCACGCTCCTGGCCACTGCAGTCTTGACCTCCTGGGCTCTGGCGATCTTTCCACCTCAGCCTTCCAGGTAGCTGGAACTACAGGCATGCGCTACCATGCCCGGCTAATTTTTTGATTTATTGTAGAGATGAGGTCTCGTCAAGTTGCCCAGGCGGGTCTCGAACCCGCGGGCTCAGTCAATCCACTCACCTCAGTCTCCCAAAGCACGGGGTTACAGGCTGAGCCACCGAGCCTGGCTCCTTGATTCCCTTCTGATCAGACATTTTGGTGGTGATGGCAGCAGGGGTGTGAGGAGTGTGAATGTGAAGGAAGGGTCTAGGAGGTGTTTTTAGAAGTTTGTTAGCGGTAATAAGCTAACATCATTGGGTTAGTTTTCTAGGGCTGTCATAACGAAGTATCACATATTAGATGGTCAGCACATCAGAGTTCCAAATCAAGGTGTTGGTAGGGCTCTCATCCCTCCGAAAATCTGCAGAGGCATTCCTCCTTGCCTTTTAAATTCTGGTGGTTCACCGGCAATCTTTGGTGTTCCTTGGCTTGCTAGTGCAGAACTCCAGCTTCTGCCTTCATCATCACATGGCCATCTTCCCTGTGCCTCTGGCTTCACATGGCCATCTTCCTATATAAGGACACCAGTCACATTGGATTAGGGCCTGCCCTATTTCAGTATGACTTCATCTTAATTAGTTACATCTGCAACGACCCTATTCCCAACTAAGGTTGCACTCTGAGGCCTTAGGAGTTAGGATTTTAACACGCAGGCATATCTCATTTTATTTTGCTTTGTTTTATTGTGCTTCAGACAGATTGTGTTTTTTTGCAAATTGAAGGTTTGTAGCAACCCTGTGTTGGGCAAGTCTATAGGTGCCATTTCTCCAAAAGCATACACTCACTTCCTGACTCTGTCAGCACTTTTCAGCTGTAAAGCATTTTTAAATTAAGGCATATATGTTTTAAAGACATAATGCTATTTCACACTTAATAGACTACAGTACAGTGTAAGCATACTTCTTATATGTATTGGAAAACAACAACATTTATGTGATTTGCTTTACTGCAACGGTCTGGAACTGAACCTGCAAGATCTCTGAGGTATGGCTGCCCTTTTGTGGGGGTCACAATTGGATCTATAGCACTAATCATCTCACTAACCATCCTGCTCTCCTTCCAGGATTCACGCTTTCAAGTAGAGTCACAAACATTTCAGAGCAGTAGGGTTCATCATGTGCCACCCTCCCCAGTTCTTTCTCTTCACTCTCTTTATTACCACAATTAATCGCTAGCAACAGAATCTCAACTTCGCTGACCTCTCCACACGAAAGAAAATAAAGTATTAAGGAACAGCAAAGGACTGAGATTGTGTGTATTAATGGCAGCAGTCCAAGTCTGCCCTGATTATTTGTACCCTCAAGAAGCATTGTAAGAACCAATTTTAAAGAGGTAATGAGCAGAAAACAAAAATGCAGTGACAACAAAGACAACAACAACAACAAAACAACTAAAAGTCACTTGAGACAGAGAAGGTCTTCTACCCCTTTATGCCAGGACAAGCTCAGTTTTCAGACTTTCTTTTTTTCCTTTCAGGAAGTGAACTAATTTTTAAAGGCGCTATTAATCTGTTCTCTTACATTTGATTTCCTATCTTTCTCCACTAGATTAATGGTTCCTGCTTCCGATGCTGGAAGCCACAATGTGCTGCTTTATATTCTTAGCAATGAAATATTTGTATTTTTTCTTGTTTTGAGGAAGCTTATATTTGTGTATAAAATTCCAGTTTCTCAGTAGGGGTGTGTGTGTGTCTGTGTGTGTGTCTGTGTGTGTGTGTGTTTTGTTAGGATGTGCAGATGGACCAGCATCAAAGGCATCACCTGAGTGTTTTACAGAAGCCAATTCCAGGGCACCTTCACTCAGAATCAGAATCTGCTTTTTTTAAAACGAGATCTCTAGTGAGTCACATGTGTGCTAAAGTTTAAGATGCTCTGCTCTAAGTGATTTCTGGGTCCTGAAAAGGGAAGTTTTAAAGTTTCCCTGACTAAAAGAGGGGAAAAAATCTGCAACAGTAAGTTGTTCTATAATATGTTATTTGAACAATTGATTTTTTATCTATTCTTTATTGTCAAAAGTCCTGCTTCGCCAATTATTAGCTATGCAGATTTGGGGAATTGCTCAGCTCTGTGAGACTAAGTTTTTCATATGTAAAACAAGTACAGTAAAATATTACTAGGTTGTTGAGAATTAAATAAAATAATGCATGTGAAATGGCTGAGCAAAGTACCCAGAGAAAGTGCTCAATAAATGTTAGCTATTTTTTATTTTTTTGAGTCAGTCTCACTCCGTTGCCCAGGCTGAAGTGCAGGGGCATGCTCACAGCCATCCCAGCGTTGACCTGCTGGGCTCTGGCAATCCTTCTGCCCCAGTCTTCCAAGTAGCTGGAACTACAGGCGTGTGCTACCATGCCCAGTTAATTATTTATTTATTTATTGTAGAGATGAGGTCTTGCCAAGGTGCCCGGGCTGGTCTCGAACCTGTGGGCTCAGGCAATCCTCTCACCTCAGCCACCCAAAGTACTGGGATTACAGGCTGAGCCATCGAGCCAAGCCGTTAGCTGTTATTTTAAGTATCACGTGGATTTGTTTTTCTCATGTGGTAGTTTTCCTTAAGGCTGACGTGTGTGTATGTTCGTGCATGTGTGTGTATATGTGTGTGCATGTGTGTGTGAGTGTGTGTGTGTGTGTTCATGCGTGTGTGTGTGTGAATGAGTGTTACTCTCAGCATTCTCTCATTCCTCTTGGTCTCTAGAACTGAAAGCTGGGAGATAACTTACCAAAATCACTAAAGAAACTGTGCCACCCAGGGTTGATCTTTGTCTTCTGGATGTTGAGTTCTGGAATTCCAGGAAGTCACCCAGTTTCCACAGTAGGATACAGAGTTGCTGACAGCCAGAAGACATGGATTTTAGGCTAATTACTACCAGTTTGCTCTTAGCCCCAGGAGAAAAAAGAATGCCTTGACCCTGGTTGTTACTGCACAATTCCTGGGATTCACTGTGACTGGATGACTTAGGTCACATGTCCTTCCCTGACCAGTCCCTACAGTGATGGGGTTTCAACACTCAGATGGCCAGGGTCCTTTTTAGAACATGGGGTGGAGCCTTTCTAAACTGCATGGGTGGAATGTGGGCAAAAGGCAGTTCCAGGCAATTTCTTTTTTCCAGAAAGAAAGGCGAATTGATGCTGGGGTGACAAATGTATTTCAGGAAACTTGGTGGAATCCCTCTTTGCTATGATTATTTTTCTTGAGAGACTGAGCCCTCCTGAGCTGAGGGTGTGAGCTTCACATCTTACTACATCTAACCTGTCCCCTCCCTCTATCCCTCCCTCCTTCCTTCTTTCCTTCCCTCCTTCCTTCCTTCTGAGATGGGATATCACTCTGTAGTCCATGCTGGAGTGCAATGGTGCAATCAGCTCACTGTAACTTTGAACTCCTAGACTCCAATGACCCTCCCACCTCAGCCTCCCAAGTAGCTGGGATTACAAGCTCAAGCAACCATGGCTGGCTAGCTTGTTTTCTTTTGCTTTGGCCCAGAAATCTGGTGCTTTATATTGAGTTGAGGTGAAGAGGCATCGTCTGTATGACAAGTGATAACCAGAGGCGGTTCACTTAGTAATCCATGGTAGGAGGCTGAAGAGAGATGTTGACCTGTCTTTGCAGGAGCCCCCACAAGGTGATTGGAGAATCATAATGTCTTTCTCAGTCCTCTTGCCTGACTAGTCTACCCCAAACCAAACACTGAATATTCTATCCTGGTGAGAGAAGGACCTTATGAAAACTCCATAGAAAAGGTTGGGCTGATCTCAGAATAAACAAATGTCTGGAAGAACAGAAGCTATAACTACTACACAAATGAGCCCATCCCTCACAAGGGACTTTTTAATAACATGGTGGGAGGGCCCTGTCCCTGGTAGCTGTGACCAAATCAGTATTGAAAATGCTGCTTTTTGAGGAGGGTTCCCATTGGCAGCATTGTCAGATGTGGAATGCTTTTTTTTTTTTTTTTAGCAATTAAGGTTTTTTTTCTCTTTTTTTATTATAAAGATGTGGGGTATAATTCAGGGTTAGGTATACAAATGTTGGTTATGCAAGTACCCTTGTTGATGAGGTGTGCCCTTCCCTCCCCTAGCAGTTTCCCTCAACTGCCAATCCCACCCCCTCCCCCGACAGTTTCCCACTGCTGCCAATCCCTTTCTTTTTTTTTTTTTTTTTTTGAGTTGGAGTCTCACCCTGTCGTCCAGACTGGAGTGCAGTGGCTGCTCCCGGCCACTGCAGCCTCGACCTGCTGGGCTCCGGCGATCCTTCCGCCTCAGCCTTCCAAGTAGCTGGAACTACAGGCGCACGCTACCACGCCCGGCTAAGTTTTTGATTTATTGTAGAGATGAGGTCCCGCTTGCCCAGGCGGGTCTCGA